>NC_069419.1:57412198-57432303 GCF_026875155.1 Cherax quadricarinatus
CTTTAAGTGTAGCTAGACTACCAGTATAACACAGTGAGAAACATTAAATGTCTAGTCTAGACTACCAGTAGTAACACAGTGAGAAACATTAAATGTCTAGTCTAGACTACCAGTAGTAACAGTGAGAAACATTAATGTCTAGTCTAGACTACCAGTAGTAACACAGTGAGAAACATTAAATGTCTAGTCTAGACTACCAGTAGTTACAGTGAGAAACATTAAGTGTCTAGTCTAGACTACCAGTAGTTACAGTGAGAAACATTAAATGTCTAGTCTAGACAACCAGTAGTTACAGTTGAGAAACATTAAGTGTCTAGTCTAGACTACCAGTCGTTACAAGTGTCTAGTACAAGTACTTACAAGTATCTAGTCAAGATTACCAGTATGTTACAAATATGAGGTAATGAGTGAAAGGAATTCTCTGCTTATTTATGTGATTTTTTTAAATGATCAACAATAAATATTCGATTAAGATCATAATCTTAGTTGCTCAAAAACTTTACGTCCTTCTAAAACAAAGGTTATAGAATTAATTAGTTCTCTGGAAAATTAGGATATTTGACATAGAGATCTTAGATGATAAACTATTTTGCTATATCAGTACTGGAACAGCAGTTAGTCACGGTGATATATATTCTTAGCTTAAATATTTATGTACAATAGATCGTAATATTACATGGTAGTTATGTTCCTGAAAATTCTGTGTTAGGTAAATACGTATTTGATAAACTGAAGAACTTATGGGAAAAATAGTGTTAACGTTCATGTGAGCCCCCAAAAAGCCAATTTTTTTTTTTAGACATCCAGGTCTTACAAAAATAAAAGTGAATATATAATTGTAGTTCATTGTCATGATGCATTATGTTGTTTTTACAGCTTAAGACTACAAATTCAAAAAGAAATAATAGAATATCTTACCTTAAATTGGGTGCTGGTGTTTGTGGATGATTGTGAAGACAATGTAGAGTTATACTGTGGTCCTGATGGTCCTGAGATGGATGGTAGTGGTGTTGGTACTGAAGTCGATGGTTGTACTGAAGTGTGCATTAAATTTCTGAAAGGGTTTTCGTTCTTTTTTTACCCCTGCTTTACATTATAAAACCTTTACGGTGGGGGCATCATTTGCTCTAACACCCGTTTCAGGGCCCCCTCTTCAGTAAAAATTTTAACTTTGCATAAAGTAAATCATGAAGTCATTCAGTCAAAACATTCAACTCAGTCAAATAAATCACCCAAGTCGGGAAATTTCAGTTCAATCAGTCAGCCCACCCAAAAAAGGGGTTTTATTAATCACAACAAACTCACAAAATTTACCTCTTTTTTTTTTAATTGTACAAAGGAAACTTCATTACAGCCAAAACAAAAATTCTTGTCTATCTCTTTTTTCCCTTCGTTAATTCAAGGGACTTAAACGCTAAAAATTTTTTTACCATTTTCCAGCAACACTGGAACCCCTACTGGGTGCCATGATTGTTTGGGCCCAGATACTTTAAGTGCCAATTAAAAGATAAAAACAAAATTTCACAAACACTGCTCCCCTCCTAAGAGAGAATGGAACTGAACAAGTTTTTTTCCCGGGGGTTTGGGGAAAATGGGGGGTGGGGGGAGTGTGCGTGTGGCAGGGATGGGGAAGGTTTTCCCACTGCCCTACGAGGGGGGCAGCCTAAACTGGGGAAATTTTTTCTACACCCACAAACTAAAAAGGAACCGTGAAATTTTTTTACAAAGTGTTTGTAAAAAATTCGTGCCAAAATTTTTCAATAGTGCAATAACAAAAATTTGGCAAAAAAATCCGGGGTAATAAAATTTGGTGTACGGGTTTTTTTAAAGAGGCTAATTTATTTATTTTCATATAAACTTAATTTTTTAATAGTGTATTTTAAATGCGAGGGGAGACAAACAAAATAACTTATACTTAGGAGAGGGAAAAAAACTGGAGATATTTTTCATCCGACATGATTAAAGGGAAGAAAGGGAAATCAAAACCCCCAAAACGAAAGTTCTGGAGGGGTTAACTGTAGGGGAAGTAGAGATGGGGTTGGTGAAGGACATTGGCAGTAAAAAAAGGTAGGGGCCCAAAACGTAGTAATAGTAGCAGTGAAAAATTGTAGCAAAGAAAAATAATTCAAAAATTTAAATTTGTGATGTATTTAGAAAAAAAAGTAAACTTTAAAAAAATCAAAGTGAACAGAAACAAGGTAGAGGAGAACAAAAAGAACGGAGGAAAGGGGGAGGAAGAAATTTTAGAAGGGAAGGTTTTGGGGGTAGGGAGGTTTGTAGTGGTAAGGTGGGAGTTTGTGGTAGTGGTGGCAGTAGGGAATGGGGGGTATGTGGGGAGTGGGGGCAGTAGTGGTAGTGGTGGCAGTAGTGGTTTGTGTTGGGATAGTTGGGAGGGGGGCGAAGTGGTAGTGGGTAGTAGGGTAGTGGTGGTAGTATGGTTTTTGGGGGGCAGTAAAAGGGGAGTGGTGGCAGTAGTGTTTGTGGTTTTCAGTATTGGGAAATGGGGCAGTATGCAGTGGGGGCAGTAGTGGTGGGGGGTTTGGAAATAGTGGAAATTGGGGGGGCAGTAGGTATTGGGGCGTAGTGGTAGTGGGGGCAATAGGAGGGTTGGTGGCAAATAGTGGGGGTGGGGGTAGTATTTGGGAGTGGTTGGGGGGTAGTGGGATGGAAAGGGAGTATTGGGAGGGTGGCATTTTAGTAGTGGTGGCAGTAGGGTAGTGGTGGCCCGTAGTGGTGGTGGTGGTAGTAGGGGTAAATGTGGAAATAGTGGTAGTGGGGGCCCTTGTGGGGAGTGGGGGCAGTAGTGGGGAAATGGGGCAAAATGTGGTATGGAGGTAGTATATTTTTGGGGCAGTAGTTTTAGTGGTTGGGAGTATTTTGGGGGGTGGTAGTAGTGGTAGGGGGCAGTAGGGTAGTGGGGTGTTTGGGGGAATTTGGGGGAGAAATGGTATGGTGCCATAAATAGGAGTGGTGGCCCCCAAATGGTATGGTGGTAGTAGTGGTAGTGGTGGTATAGTGGAAATTTGGGGACCGTATGGGGAGTGGTGCAGTATTTGGGAGTGGGGGTAGTAGTGGATTGGGGGGCCAGTAGTGGAAGGTGGCAGTAGTGGGGATGGGGCAGTAGTGGTAGTGGGGGGATATTTGGAAATGGAGCATAGGGAGTGGTTTTCAGTAAAAGGGGAGTGGTGGCAGTAGTGGGATGTTGGGGTAGTGGTAGTGGTGGCAAATGTGGGGTGGTAGTAGTGGGAAATGGTTGGGAAGTGGTAGTGGAGGCAGTAGTGGAAAAGGGTTTGGGGGTAGTATAGTGGGGGCAGTAGGGTAGTGGGGCAGTAAATGGGGTGGTGGAAATAAATGGGAAATTTGGGGGTATAGTGGTAGTGGTTTGGGAGATGGAAATGGTGGGATTTTGGGTAGTGGTGGGGAATGGGAAATGGAGGGAGTAGTATTATTGGTGGCAGTAGTGGTAGGGTTTAGTAGTGGTAGGGTTGCAGTAGTGGTAGTGGTGGGAGTAATTGGTATTTGGGGGCAGTAAATGGGGGAGTGGGGCCCCCCAGTAAGGAATGGTGGCCTAGTGGGAGGGGTGGAATTTGTGGTATGGTGGGGATTTGTGGGAGTTGGGACAGTTAAAAGGTGGGGTGGCAGTAAATGGGGGGGGTGGAAGAGGTATTTGGGGGCCTAGTGGTATTTGGGGGCAGAATTTGGGAATTTTGGGGCCGGGAGTGGAATGGTTTGGAATTGTGGTAAATTTGGGGGCAGTAGTGGAGGGGTTTGGGAGTGTGTAGTGGGGCCTAGTGGTATTGGGGGCAAATAAATGGAAATGGTTTGGGATTTTGGTAGTGGTGGGGTAGTGGTTTGTGTTGGGGATTTGGGTAGTGGTGGCAGTAGTGGTAGTGGGGGTAAATAGGTATGGGGCAGAGTTTCCCAGTGGTTTGGGATAGGGTAGTGGGGCCTAGGGTAGTTGGGGGAGAACGGGATTTTTGGCAGTTTGTGGTAGTGGGCAGTAGTGGTAAAAGGGGGCCGAAATGGTAGTGGGGCATATGGTAAAATGGTGGTAGAAAATGGTGGGTGGGGGTAGGGTATGGTGGAAAAGGTAGTGGGGCAGTAGTGGGTAGTGGTGGAAAGTGGTATTGGTGGCAGTAGGGAAAGGGGGCCCAAGTAGGGTTTGGGGGCAGGTGGTATGGTTTTGTATGGGGGTTGTGGTGGTAAAAGGGGGTAGTGGTGGGGGGCAGTAGTGGTAGGGGGTGGGAGTTGGGTAGTTTTTGGTTAGTATTGGAAATGGTTGGGGTAGTGGAAATGGGGGGCAGTAGGGGGGGTAGTGGTGGGGGGAAATATGGTATGGTGGCCGAATGGTGTGGTGGAGAATTTGGATGGGGGCAGTAGTGGGTAATGTTTGGGGAAGGGGAGTTTGGGAGTGGGGGCAGTAGTGTTAAATGGTGGCAGTATGGTGGGGGTGGGTAGTAAGGGGGGTAGGGGGGTGGGGAGTAGTGGTAGGTTTGGAAATGGCAGTAGGGGGTTTTGGGAGTGGTGGCATAGTGGGAGTGGGGGCAGAAATGGAGGGGGGGGATTTTTGGGGGGGTGTGTATTGGGGGTGGTTTTGGGGAATTAGTTTGGGAGTGGTGGCAAGGTTTTGGGGGGGTAGTGGGTTTTGGGGAGTAGTGGGGGTGGTGCCCGTAGGGTGGGGGAGGGAAATGGATTTTGGTGAAATAGTGGTAGTGGGGGTAAAAGTGGGGAAATGGTGGAAATAGTTTTTAGTGGTTTGGGGTTGGAAATGGTGGTAGTAGTGGAAGGGGGGCAAAATGGGTAGTGGTGGGCCCGAAAAGGGGGGGGTGGCAGAAATGGAAATGGAGGTTTGTAAGGGGAGTGGGGTAGTGTTTGGGGGAGGGGTGAAGTGGGGGGTAGGGGGTGGCAGTAGTGGGATTGTTGTAGAGGAGTGGGGCCGTAGTGGGGGTGGTGGAGTGTGGAGTGGTGGGATTTTGTGGGAGTGGGGGGTAGTAATGGAAATGGGGGCAGTAGTTGTAGTGGTGGAAGTAGGATAGGGGGGGAGTAGTGGTAGTGGTGGATAGGGTAGTGGGGGAGTAGTGGTTTGGGTGGGAAGTAGTGGGGCCCTGTGTTGTGTGGGTAGGGTGGCGGTTTGTGGGATGGTGGGGAGTAAAAATGGTGTTGGTTAAAATAGTCGAGGGGGAAGTAGTGGTAGGGGGGGGCAATTTGTTTTGGGGAAGGGTAATAACCCTTGGGGTGAGTTAAAAGGGAGTGGGGGAAATATGGAATTCATAATTTGGGGAGGGTGGCAAAAAAGTGGTAGGGTAGGTAGTATGGGAGTGGTGGGAAATGGTAATAAATAAATAGTGGGAGGGGTTTAAATAAATAATGGGTGGGGGTAGTTTAAAAAAGTTTGTGGGGTAAATAGAAAAAAAGTGGTGAGGGTATTTGTAAAATAGTAAATGGGGAGGGAGTTTTAATAAAAGTAGTGGTGAGGGGAGGGAGAAAATAGTAGTGGGGAGGGGAATTTGGGAATAATAAATTTGGGGGGAGGGTAGGGTAATAATAGTAGTGGTGAGGGTAGTGTAAAATAGTAGTGGGGTTGGGGTAGTGTAATAATAGTAAATTTGGGGGGTAGTAGTAAAAATGTAAATGGGGAGGGGAGTAGTAAAAATATTTGTGGGGGAGGGAGTGAATAATAGTAGTGGTTTAGGGGATTTAAGAAAAGTAAGTGGGGGGAAGGGGGTTTTGGGAAAATTTGTTGGGGAGGGGAAGATAATTAAAGTGTGGTTGGGGGTTTATAAAATAAGGGGGTGAGGGGTTTTTAAAATTTGTATGGGGGGGTAGGGGGGTAAATAGTAGTGGTGGGGGTAGTAGTAAAATGGGAAGGTTTAGGTTTGGTAAAAAATTTAATTGGGAAAGGGGAAAATAAATTGATGTGGGGTATGGTAAAATGTGTTTTGGGGGGGTAGGTTAAAAGAATGGGGGGGGGGGGGGGTAGTGGATTAATAGTGGGTGGGGTGTTTAATAATGATGGGGGGGGTGTGGTAAAAAAGGGGTGTGAGGGAGTTTAATAAAAAAAGGGTGAGGGAAGTGGGTTAAAAGTAGTTTTGGGGTGTGCCCAAAGTAGTGGGGGGGTAGGTTTTAAAAATTTTTGGAAGGGGGTGTTAATAGTAGGGGGCGGGGGTGGCCTTAATAGTAGTAGTGAGGTAGTAGTAATAATAGTAGTGGTGAGGGTAGTGGTAATAATAGTAGTGGTGAGGGTAGTAGTAATAATAGTAGTGGTGAGGGTAGTGGTAATAATAGTAGTGGTGAGGGTAGTAGTAAGAATAGTAGTGGTGAGGGTAGTGGTAAGAATAGTAGTTGTGAGGGTAGTAGTAAGAATAGTACTGGTGAGGGTGTGGTCAATAATGTATGGTGAGGGTAGTAGTACATAATAGTAGTGGAGGTGTGTACTAATACGTAGAGTGCGTGGGGTAAGAATATAGTGGTGTCTAAGTACTATAAATAGCGTAGAGAACGACTCTATAGGTAGTGTGAGGTGATTACAGAATAAGAGTGTAGCGTACGTGAACACCACTTGACGGTAGTATATTACCTTTGAGGGTAAGTCCAAAAGTCGATTGATACGTTTACGAGTACCACCACATATAGTCTGGTTACATAAAATATTGAGCACTACGAAGATTAGTTGTGGGACGAGGTACCTAATACTAGTATGTAGGTTACCGATAACCACCTACTAGTGTCTTGATAGCTCCGCACTCATTGATCGTTCAGTGACCACACGGATGTATCGTTACTACCCTCACGACTATTATTGACGATTGACATACACTACTATATATACGACCCTCCACTACGTGAGTAGTACTAGGTACCACCACGAATATATCTTTACGATTACTCCACTAGTATAGTTACGTATACCTCCACTACATCATCTTTATACTACCTCCACTACTATTAGCTTGACTAGTTACAACACTACTAGTTATTCTATACTTACGCTATATTTTATTTACCCATAGTAATAATTTTGACAAACCCCAACTACATATTACTTTACCCCCATATATTTTGCTTGACCACACACTACTTTTTGGATATTACAACATATATTTTACTCCCACGACTAATATCGTGATATCCCCTAAATTTTTATTTTTATTATGACCCAATAGATTATCTTTAACCAAACCCCGATTGGTTCTTTAATAATTACCACAACTACTATTATCTAACTACCCCAAACTATTAGGTATCTACCAATCACGACTTTTACTTACTAGACACCACACGATACTTTTCTAAATACTCACTTTTACTTAATTACCCCCACACCCTAAATTTTTTTACACACCCACACTATTTTCACTTTACCCCACTAAAAATCTTTTCATACCCCACACAATCTTTACAACCCCAACAAATCTTTACATTACCCCATACTATCATTTTACCTCCCCCATATCATTTTAACCCCCACAATTTTACATTACCCCACACTTTTTTCTTTACATACCCCACACAAATTTTTTACAACCCCCCCACCAAATTCTTTACACACCTCCACACATACTTTACATTCCCCTAACTATTACTTTTTTACCCCCCACTTTTTTTTACTTTATTAACCCCACTATTACACTATACCCCCACCATATCACTACTCCCCCACTTAGACTTTTTTTATATCCCAAATCGGGGGGGTTTTTAATTAATTTTTTAGGGGGGTTTGTAAAAAAAAAAAAAAAAAAAAAAAAAAAAAAAAAAAAAAAAAAAAAAAAAAAAAAAAAAAAAAAAAAAAAAAAAAAAAAAAAAAAAAAAAAAAAAAAAAAAAAAAAAAAAAAAAAAAAAAAAAAAAAAACCCCCCCCCCCCCCCCCCCCCCCCCCCCCCCCCCCCCCCCCCCCCCCCCCCCCCCCCCCCCCCCCCCCCCCCCCCCCCCCCCCCCCCCCCCCCCCCCCCCCCCCCCCCCCCCCCCCCCCCCCCCCCCCCCCCCCCCCCCCCCCCCCCTACTATTACACATCCCCACACTAAAAACACACTCCCCCACTAATATATCTTACTTTAACCACCAACAACTTTTCTAACCACCACTCGGGCTTTACTTTACCCCACTCCCCATTACTTTTCCACCACCCCTACATTATCTAACTACCCAACACACAATCTTCCTACCACCCACATTTACCTTTCCAACCACCAACAAACTTTTCACACCACCACTACTATTACTTTAATTTTCCACCCACTAACACACACCCCACACTATATCACAACCCCACACCCAAACTTTTTAACACCCCACACAATCTTTACAACCCCACACAATCTTTTCATTACCCCACTACTACATTTTACCCACCCCAACATTTTCACACACCCCCCCACAATTTCTTTTCATTACCCCACTACATTATTTACATTACCACCACCATTTTTTACGACTCCCAACAATTTTTCTACACCACACATCATTTTACACACCACTACTATCACATTTACACACTACCACACTATTATCTTTTTTACACCCCCTCTTTTTTACTACTAAAACACTATTTCTTAACTACTACTACCACTAGTATTATCTTACTACTACCACTCCTATCATTCATGTTGTACGACTACCAGCCTGATTGTACGTTACGACCACTAATACCACTACTATATTCCTACTCTACTACTACCACTATTCCCTCCCCCACCACCCCCACCCACTCACCCGCCACACGCCCCACCCCACCCAGACCCCCCTCCGGTCCCTAGTCCACCTACCCATTCTCTCAACCCCACCCCCACACACGAATGCCCCTCCCCCCGGCCCCCGCATACGCCACGAATAACACGACCCAAAAACTCAAATACCGGGCCTCACACACCCGTCCCACCAAAATTTACCCCGCGCGCGGCACCTGCCCAAACGACTGCACAAACCATCCATAAATCAACAAACGCACGCACCCCTATCCCCATCCCTACAACTACTCAAGACAGCCACGGGTGCACCCCTGCATGACGGTCGTGCCCCCACAGTGTAAATACCTACCAGCCAGGTCAAAACATGCATTAACAATCCAAAATCTTCGAGAAACTACGAACACAAGAGACTATATTCGTTCTAACAGTCACAAAGCTAACTCAACTCTTGCCATCTGGCTTCAGGAAAAAACCAAAAGCACAAAAGAATGCAATAGTCCAAATGCTAGAACCTGCTCTACCCTGCACTGGAAAATAAGGGAATTCCATTAGGAACTCTGTTAATTGACCTTAGAAAAGCTTTTGGACACAGTAGACCACGGCATCCTACTCCACAAACTTGACCATCATGGTATAATAGGCCTTGCATTTACATAATTTCCCATCCTAACCTTAACTACAGGTCTCAGTACGTCTCCATTAAGGCACAACCTCATCACACGGACCAACTTGATACTGGAGTGCCTCAGGGAAGTGTACCTTGACCCCTGCTCTTCCTCTTATTACATCAATGGTCTCCCCAACGTATCGCAACACCTGAAACCAATTCCTCTTTGCTGATGGACACGACTTATGTCATCTCCCACCCAAATTTTCCCTCATTCAACACCATAGTTAACTAAGATCAGAAAATATCCAACCTGGATGACTGCCAATAAGCTTACACATACCACTAACAAAACCTTCTATATTCTTTTGGTAACGGGGGGGGTGAGACCAGCGTGATGCACAACTCACATTAAGTTCGACAGTGCCCCTAATTGCTAAGCAAATGAGGCAAATTCCTGGGCCTACATCTTGACTGCAGCCTGAATCTCAACACCCATATCCAACACATAACAAAAAAGTATCCAAAACTGTTGGGATCCTCTCTAAGATACGTTACTACGTGCCACAATCAGCCCTACTCACACTATACTATTCAATCATCTATTCCTACCTTACATATGCCATTTGTGCTTGAAGATCAACAGCAATTACCCACCTAAAGCCAATAATAACCTAACAAAAAGACGCAGTAAGAATTTTCTCCCAATCCAATGCTAGGCAACATCCCCCCCCCCCTCTTCACTCTTCAAAGACCTAAACCTACTGTTCAGAACATCCACACTTACTACTCTACAATCTACATTTACAGAACCATAAATTCCAATATTAACCCGGAACTAAAACATTTTCTTGATAGTTGTGACAGGACCCATAGGCATAATACCAGGCACAAACATCTCTATGATATTCCCCGTGTCCGGCTAAATCTATACAAAAAATCAATGTACATAAAAGGGCCTAAAATCTGGAACTAGATGCCTGAAAACTCTACAACTGCCGACTCGACCACCATTTTCAAAAGCGCCGTTAAAAAACACTTTATCTCCCTAACACACCCCACCAGTAGTTAACACACGCCACCGGTAGCTAACACACCCCACCGGTAGCTAACACACCCCACCGGTAGCTAACACACCCTACCAGTAACTAACACACCCCAACGGTAGCTAACACACCCCACCAGTAACTAACACACATCACCGGTATATAACACACCCCACCGGTAGCTAACACACCCTACCAGTAACTAACACACCCCAACGGTAGCTAACACACCCCACCAGTAACAAACACACGCCACCGGCAGCTAACACACCCCACCGGTAGCTAACACACCCCACCGGTAGATAACACAACCCCACCAGGTACTTAACATCCCCCACTAGTAACTAACACCCACACCCCACCGGTAGTCTAACAACACCCCACCAGTAACTACACACATCACGGTATAAGAACAACCCCACCAGTAACTAACAACACACCACCGTAGCTAACACACCCCAACCAGTACTAACACACACATCACGGTATATAAAACACCCCACCAGTAACTAACACACAGCCATCCGGTAGCTAACACACCCCCACCCAGTAAACTAACGCCACACATCACCGGTAAGCTAACACAAACCCCACAGTACTACACCACCAGTAGCCAACACACCCCACCAGTACTAACACACACCTCCGATAGCTAACACACACCCGCCAATAACTAACACACACCACCGGTTATGCTAACACACTCCACCAGTAACTAACACAACCCCACCGGCAGCTAACACACCCCACCAAACTAACACACACCACCGGTAGCTAACACACCCCACCAGTAACAAACACGAACCGGTACTTAAAAAAAAACACACCCCCACCAGTAACTCATACCCACATCACGTAGCTAACACAACCCCGCTAGTAACCAACACCACCAGTAGCTAAACACCCCCACCGTAACTAACACACACCTCCGGTAGCTAACACACCCCCATCAGTAACTAACCATCCACCACCCGTAGCTAACACACCCACCAGTACTAACACTAACCACAGGTAGCTAACACACACCCACAAGTAAATAAAAACACACCGCCCGGTACCTAACACCACACCCACCAGTAACTAACACGTCCCACACCGGTAGCTAATACACCTCACCCGTAACTACACACACCACCGTAGCTAACACACACCCACCAAGTAACTAACACACACCCCACCGGTAGCTAACGACACCTCCACCAGTAACTAACCACGCCCACCGTAGCTAACACACATCCCACCAGTAACTAAACACACACCACCGGTAGCTAACACAGCCCTACCAGTAGCTAACATCAAACCACAACGGTACTAACACACCCCCAAAAGTAACTAACCACCGTAGCTAACACACCCCACCAGTAACTAACACACCACACCGGTAGCTAACACACCTCACCAGTAACTAACACACACCACCGGTAGCTAACACACCCCACCAGTAACTAACACACACCAACCGGTAAGCTAACTACACCTCACCAGTAACTAACGCACCCCACCGGTAGCTAACACATCCCACCAGTAACTAACACACACCACCGGTAGCTAACACACCCCACCAGTAACAAACACGACCGGTAGCTAACACACCCCACCAGTAACTAATACACCACACCGGTAGCTAACACACCCCGCTAGTAACTAACACCACCAGTAGCTAACACACCCCACCAGTAACTAACACACACCTCCGGTAGCTAACACACCCCATCAGTAACTAACACTCACCACCCGTAGCTAACACACCCCACCAGTACTAACACATACCACCGGTAGCTAACACACCCCACCAGTAAATAAAACACACCGCCGGTACCTAACACACCCCACCAGTAACTAACACGCCACACCGGTAGCTAATACTCCTCACCAGTAACTAACACACACCACCGGTAGCTAACACACCCCACCAGTAACTAACACACCCCACCGTAGCTAACACACCTCACGCAGTAACTAACGCACTTATTTCCCACCGTAGCTTAACACATCCCAACCAGTAACTAACACCCACCACCGTAGCTAACTCAACCCCACCAGTAACTAACACAAACCACCGGTAGCTAACACACCCCAAAAGTAACTAACCACCGGTAGCTAACACACCCCACCAGTAACTAACACACCCCACCGGTAGCTAACACACCTCACCAGTAACTAACACACACCACCGGTAGCTAACACACCCCACCAGTAAATAACACACACACCACCGGTACTAACACACCTCACCAGTAACCTAACGCACGCCAACCGTAGCTAACACATTCCACCAGTAACTAACACACACCCACCGAGCTAACCACACCCCACCAGTTAACTAACACAACCACCGTTAACTAAACACACCCCAAAAGTAACTAACACAACACCCACTGGTAGCTAAAACACACCACCAGAAGTACAGACATCACCGTAGATAGCACACCCCACTCAGTACTAACACACCCCACCGGTACAGCTAACACACCTCACCAGTAACTAACACACACCACCGGTAGCTAACACACCCCACCAGTAACTAACACACACCACCGGTAGCTAACACACCCCACCAGTAACTAACACACACCACCGGTAGCTAACACACCCCACCAGTAACTAATACACACCACCAGTAGCTAACACACCCCACCAGTAACTAACACACCACAACCGTAAGCCTAACACAGCCCACACCATACCTAGCATACTACAAACACCGTAGCAAACACACCTCACCAGTAAGTAACACACCCACTCGTAGCTAACACTACCCCATCAATGACTAACACTCACCTGCGGTAGCTAACACCCCACCAGTAACTAACACTCACCACCGGTAGCTAACACACCCCACCAGAAACTAACACGCACCACCGGTAGCTAACACACCCCACCAGTAACTAACCACCGCCACCGTTAATGATGGTGTCTACTAAGCACACCCCACCAGTAGACTAACACTCATTGCTCTCCTCGAGGTATCTAACACACCCCACCAGTCACTAACACGCCACCACCGGTACCTAACACACCCACCAGTAACTAACACACACCACCGGTAGCAAACAACATCTCACCAGGTACGACTAATACACACCACCGGTAGCTACACACCCCACCAGTAACTAACACCAACCACCGGTAGCTAACACACCACCTACCAGTAACTAACACACCCCCCGGTAAACTTAACACACCCCACCATAACTAACACCACCACCGGTAGCTAACACAACCCCACCAGTAACAACACGCAACACCGGACCTAACACACCCCACCAGTAACTAACACACACCACCGGTAGCTAACACACCCCACCAGTAACTAATACACACCATCGGTAGCTAACACACCCCACCAGTATCTAACACGCACCACCGGTAGCTAACACAACCCACCAGTAACTAACACACGCCACAGGTAACTAACACACCCCACCAGTAACTAACACTCACCACCGGTAGCTAACACACCCCACCAGTAACTAACACGCACCACCGGTACCTAACACACCCCACCAGTAACTAACACACACCACCGGTAGCTAACACACCCCACCAGTAACTAATACACCACCACCGTAGCTAACAATCACCCCAACCCCCACCATAACTAACACACACAACCGGTAGCTAACACACCCCACCTGTAACCTAATGCACTCCCCCGGTAGCAACACACCTCACCAGTAAGTACACACCCCGCCACTGGTACTAACACACCCCATCATGACTAACACTCCACCACCGGTAGCCTAACACCCACCAGTAACTAACACACACAACCGGAGCTAACACACCAAACCAGTAACTAAACCGCAACCACCGGTAGCTAACACACCCCACCAGTAACTAACACATACCCAACCCTAACCTAACACACCCCACCCAGTCACTAACACCTCACCACCGGTACTAACACACCAAACCAGTAACTATACACACACCACCGTAGCTAAACAAGCTTTCAAGTGAGAAGTGTTGCTCTGAGAGGGACATGACCTTTCCAGTGGTTACATCTCACTACTACTAACTACTACTACTACTACTATTACTCCTGCTGCACCTCTCCTTCCGACAGTATTTAAGTCTCGCACTGTCCCGTCTTGATCTTCAAATAGTTCCTGACTATGGACTGAACTTCTCCAGGCCGAGGACTGACAACCTCAAATCTACTACACTACTAGGGGAGTACTGAATACATCGATCTTCACATCTCTACTGTCCTGCTATTTTCTGTTTTATTCGACTGAAGAAGCCTACTGTGTAGGCGAAACGTTTCGGAATAAACTTGTCTAAACAGTTGCATATGTTGGTCTTTACCTAACAACAAGTGCAACCTTAGGTATCTTTTATTGAGGAAAGTTGACGTTTCGCCACACAGTGGCTTCATCAGTCCTCATACAAAGGAGAATCTTGAAGAACAGGAAGAGAATGAGGTAATCAGTCACCTCAACATGAGTCGATGTGGTCAGCCCATCAATCTTGAATAGAATAACGGCTACTGCTGAAAGGAGATTAATAAAACCGTTGGCAGGAGAGGTGCAGCAGTCATAGGGGGGGGGCGTGTAACATTGTTCAATGTTGAAGTAGGTCGTGCCGCAAGAATTAGACAAGCGGAAGAATTCCCAAAGTATTAAGATCCCAGAATTGCAGTGTCTGATCAGTTTGTAGATGAATGGTTTCAAGAGAAGCGACATATGTTTGATAAATTAGACACTTGCAACTCTTGGGTATCCTTTATTGAGAAACGTTTCGCTACACATGGCCTTCATTAGTCCATACAAAGGAGAATCTTGAAGAACAGGAGGGAGAATGAGGTAATCAGTTCCCCTTCAACTGAGTCGATGTGGTCAGTCCATAATCTTGAATAGAATACGGCATACGTGCTGAGAAGGAGCATATAACCGTTGGGCCAGGAGAGGTGCAGCAGTCCAAGTCGTGTAACATTTGTTCAATGTTGAAGTAGTCGTGCCAAGAATTAGGCAAGCGAAGAATTCCCAAGTATTAAGATACAGGGAAGTTGCAGTGTCTGACGGGTTTTGTAGATAATTTTCAGCAGAACAGACATGTTGATAAATTAGACACATCTGCAACTCTTGGGTATCTTTATTGAGGGAAAATTTTGCTACACAGTGGGTTCATTGCCATACAAAGAGAACTTGAAGAACAGGGGGAGAAAGGGAAACATCCCCAACCTTGATCGATGGGTCAGTCCCTCAATCATGAATAGAATACGGGGATACTGCGAGAAGGAGCTTTTAAAAAAGTTGGAGGGGAGGTGCAGCAGTCTTGGGCGTGTAACATTTGTTCAAAGTTGAATAGGGCGTGCCCAAGAATTTGGCAAGCGAAAATTTTTCCAATATTAAATCCCAGGAAGTTGTAGGTTGACAGGGTTTTTAGATAATGGTTCAGAGAACCGACTTTGATAAATAACACACTGCAACTCTTGGTATTTATTGAGGGAAAAGTTTTTGCCCCATGGTTCATCAGCCATACAAAGAGAATCTTGAAGAACAGGGGAAAAAGAGAAACATCCCTCAACCTTGAGTCATGGGTCATCCAAATCTTCAAAAGAAAACGGCAACGTGCTGAGAAGACTTATAAACCCTTTTGGGAGGAGAGGGTGCAGCGTCATAGGTCGTTAACATTTTTCAATGTTTTAAATAGGGCGGCCCCAAAAATTGACAAGCGAAGAATTCCAAATATTAAGAAAACCCAGGGAAATGCAGTGTCTGACGGGTTTTTAGATGAATGGGTCGAGAACCGACAGTTATAAATTAACACATGTGCAACTCTTGCTATCTTTTTTAGGAAACGTTTCGCCACACAGTTGCTTTATCAGTCCCTACAAAGGAGAATCTTGAAGAACAGGAGGAGAATGAGGTAATCAGTCCCTCAACCTTGAGTCGATGTGGTCAGTCCATCAATCTTGAATAGAATACGGCAATACGTGCTGAAAGGAGCTTATAAACCTTTTGGCAGGAGAGGTGAAAGCAGTCATAGGTCTGTAACATTTGTTCATGTTGAAGTAGGTCGTGCCCAAGAATTAGGCAACGAAGAATTCCCAAGTATTAAGATCCCGGGAAGTTGCAGTGTCTGACAGGTTTGTAGATGAAGGGTTCAGAGAACCGACATGATCTTAATACTTGGGAATTCTTCGCTTGCCTAAATTCTTGGGCACGACCTAACATCACATTGAACAAATGTTACACGACCTATGACTGCTGCACCCTCCTGCCAACGGTTTTATAAGCTCCTTCTCAGCACGTATGCCGTATTCTATTCAAGATTGATGGACTGACCACATCGACTCAGGGTTGAGGGACTGATTACCTCATTCTCCTCCTGTTCTTCAAGTTTCCCTCCTTTATGGACTGATGAAGCCACTGTGTAGCGAAACGTTTCCTCAATAAAGATACCCAAGAGTTGCACATGTGTCTAATTTATCAACATGTCGGTTCTCTGAACCATTCATCTACAAACCTGTCAGACACTGCAACATCCTGGGATCTTAATACTTGGGAATTCTTCGCTTGCCTAATTTTTGGGCACGACCTACTTCAACATTGAACAAATTTACACGACCTATGACTGCTCCCACCTCTCCTCCCAAACGGTTTATAAGCTCCTTCTCAGCACGTATGCCGTATTCTATTCAAGATTGATGGACTGACCACATCGACTAAAGGGTTGGGGGACTGATTACCTCATTCTCCCCCTGTTCCTTCAAGATTCTCCCTTTGAAGATTGAGACACTTATGCAGCATATGGGAATCTTTATTCAGGAAACGTTTCGCCACACAGTGGCTTCATCAGTCCAATACAAAGAGGAAGGCGTATTGGACTGATGAAGCCACTGTGTGGCGAAACGTTTCCTGAATAAAGATTCCCATATGCTGCATAAGTTCACAATCTTCAACTTGTGGGTTTTTTTCAAACCATTCATCACAAATTCTCCTTTGTATGGACTGATGAAGCCACTGTGTGGCGAAACGTTCCTCAATAAAGATACCAAAGTTGCACAGTGTCTAATTTATCAACATGTCGGTTCTCTGAACCATTCATCTACAAACCTGTCAGACACTGCAACTTCCTGGGATCTTAATACTTGGGAATTCTTCGCTTGCCTAATTCTTGGGCACGACCTACTTCAACATTGAACAAATGTTACACGACATGACTGCTGCACCTCTCCTGCCAACGGTTTTTATAAGCTCCTTCTCGGGCACGTATGCCGTATTCTATTCAAAGATTGATGACTGACCACATCGACTAAAGGGTTTTGAGGGACTGATTACCTCATTCTCCTCCTGTTCTTCAAGATTCTCCTTTGTATGGACTGATGAAGCCACTGTGTGGCGAAACGTTCCTCCCAATAAAGATACCCAAGAGTTGCACATGTGTCTAATTTATCAAGTTACTGCTTACCATGACCCCCAATCCTTTTCACTATCTGTATGGCTAAGTTCTACATCATTTAACTTATAAGTGCTAGGGTTATGGACACTCCCGAGCTTCAAACCTTGCATTTATCTACATTTGAACGCACCCTGCCACTTTTCTGACCAAGAGTAGAGTTTGTCTAAATCCTCCTGAAGTTCCCTAACATCTACGTTTAATCAATTATCCTACCTATCTTCGTGTCATCGGGGAATTTTCTCAATATCACTAGTAATTCCTTCATCAAGATCATTGTATATATTATGAACAACAACGGGCCCAACACTGATCCCTGTGGAAAAGCCACTTGTTACTGATCCCCACTCGAATTTAACCCCATTTATGGACACTCTCTGCTTCCTGTCTGTGAGCCATGATTCGATCCACGAGAGCACTCTTCCCCCAATGCCATGAGCTGCTACTTTCTTCAACAGTCTTTGGGTGCGGAAAATCTATCAAATGCCTTACAAAATCTAAGTAAATAATATCAAATTCTTTATCGTGGTCAACAGCCTCAAAAGCTTTACTGAAGAAAGTTAATAAATTAGTTAGACAAGACCGGCCTCTTGTGAATCCATGCTGAGTTTCATTAATCAAGCTAGCTTCGAGATGGCTTCTTATAATCTCAGCTATATTGGACTCTAGTAATTTTCCTGCAATTGAGATGAGGGTTATTGGGCGGTAATTTGACGGGAACGACTTGTCCCCTGTTTTAAAAATAGGAATTACATTAGCCATCTTCCACATATCAGACACTACACCTGTTTGAAGAGATTAATTAAAAATATTAGTTAATGGTTCACAGACTTCCATTTTGCATTCCTTTAGAACCCTTGAAAAAACCTCATCAGGACCCGGTGACTTATTTTGCTTCAGTCGGTCTATCTGCTTCACAACCATTTCACTAGTGACTGTGATGTTACATAATTTATCTTCTTCTGATCCACTATAAAAATTAATTACCGGAATATTATTAGTGTCTTCCTGTGTAAAAACCGAAAGAAAATAATTATTTAAAATCGAGCACCACCACCACACGCACCACCGGTAACTAACACACCCCACCAGTAACTAATACTCACCACCTGTAGCTAACACATCCCACCAGTAACTAACATGCACCACTGGTAACTAACACCCCACAAGTAACTAACACACACCACCGGTAGCTAACACATCCCACCAGTAACTAACACGCACCACTAGTAACTAACACACCCCACCAGTAACTAATACTCTCCACCGGTAGCTAACACACCCCACCAGTAACTAACACGCACCACCGGTAACTAACACACCCCACCAGTAACTAACACACACCACCGGTAGCTAACCACATAAAACCTACCTTAGCTTAAACATATCCCAAACAATATACACTTGCTATCTGTGACTCCCTGGAAAATCCTAGAGGGACTAGTACCGAACTTGCACACGAAAATCACTCACTACGAAAGCAAAAGACTTGGCAGACGATGCACCATCCCCCCAATGAAAAGCAGGGGTGTCACTAGCACGTTAAGAGACCATACAATAAGTGTCAGGGGCCCGAGACTGTTCAACTGCCTCCCAGCATACATAAGGGGGATTACCAACAGACCCCTGGCAGTCTTCAAGCTGGCACTGGACAAGCACCTAAAGTCGGTTCCTGACCAGCCGGGCTGTGGCTCGTCCGTTGGTTTGCGTGCAGCCAGCAGCAACAGCCTGGTTGATCAGGCTCTGATCCACCAGGAGGCCTGGTCACAGACCCGGCCGCGGGGGCGTTGACCCCCGGAACTCTCTCCAGGTAAACTCCAGGTCAACATAAAATTCTGAATATAGCTTTTGCTACATAATTCTTAAGCTAGTCATAAGTTTGTCTAAGACACTCCATTATAGGAGCTTTAATTAATAGAAACTGTATCATGCCAAGACGAGATCACTCCCATTAATTATAAACTAAATGTTATTTTTTTAAAAAGTTCTGAGGTACCTCACTTTTGTAAATCCAGATAATCACTACAGCTACCTCACTTTAATACCAGTAGATCCATAACCTGTGTCAACATAGAGTTTAGAAAGTAGTTAGTCTGCCGGAAATGCTAGGCAAAAACGTAGACATACTATCGCCTTCTTTGTAATAAGTATTTTATAAAAAATTGTTAGCATGTAATGACAACTGGGGAAATAAGATGGGTGCTAGTGTTGTCCTGGAGGACAGTGCTCGTGAGGGTGCTAGTGTTGACCTGGGGGACAGTGCTCGTGAGGGTGCTAGTGTTGTCCTGGAGGACAGTGCTCGTGAGGGTGCTACTGTTGTCCTGGGAAACAGTACTCCTGAGGGTGCTAGGGTTTCCAGAGG
>NC_069419.1:57432803-57459201 GCF_026875155.1 Cherax quadricarinatus
GGGTAAACTCTTAGAGTTCACCCCTTGCTTTAAATTCATTAAAGGAATAAAACCTGATTATGAATGTCTTGAACCCATTAAATACTGGGTGAAACTAATACAGAAAGATGTTTTCTCTACAGAATATAAATTTCTAGAAACACAAGATAACTCCATAAAGAAACCTGTCATGATTAATTCTTTAGGACTTTATCTCGATTCAGAAAAGATTATAAGATGTCTGTAGTGATACTGGTCCTGTGGGGAGCAGCAGCAGGATAATACTGCACCACCTCTTGGGGCCCTTAACAACAACAACAGTTTGGTGTGTGTGATGGGCGCCAACACACGATGTGATTCTCTCCTCCTCTATTTATATATATACATTAGTCATGCAGATTACATGGTGAGTTTAAATATGTGGCCTGTAGTTATAACTTTTCTCTTGACATATGCGAGACATCACCATCCCTGTAGAAGCCATTATTAGATGTACTAGTCATTATATTTTGTTGTTGCAGAAGTACTATGAAGATTCTATGTTCAATAAAGCCTAGAGATAAGGCCTGTGTTTCTATCACAACAATTTATTGAACATAGAATCCTGGGCTACCTGGTGGTGATCCTGCGCTAGACTACATCACAACATGGAGCGTTTACTGAAACCTGAGAGGCTAGACTGTGACCCCAGCTTATCAACGGCTGCTCAGGAATGGAAGCACTGGTTTAAGACTTTCGAAAACTTCTTGGGAGCCCTTCCTAAAGAAGATCTAGATAACTAAGTCCTGCTCATCAATTTGTGTCACCTAAGATATATGAGGCTATTTCTGAGTGTAATACCTACGAAGATGCTATCAAAACCCTCAAGTCTCAGTTATATTAAACCTACAAATGAAATCTTTGCACGCTATCGCCTTGCAACTCGCCGCCAGCAGATTGATGAATCCTTAGAGGAATACTTTCAAGCACTGAAAATTTTAGGTAAGGACTGTCACTTCCAAGCAGTGACAGCTGCTCAGTATTGTGAAGAGTCCATCAGGGATGCTTTTATCAGTGGCCTGCAATCACCAATAATAAGGCAGCGTTTATTGGAGAATAAAACTCTCGACTTAGCCGTGCCTTTGACCAGGCAAGAGCTCTAGATTCAGCCCAGAAGAATTCTGAAGTATACAGTACCACTCAGCCTTCTCGAGTGGTAAGTGCTGCAATTCCTGACCAAGACTCTTGCAATGAAGTTACTGTGGAACCTGCCTCAGTGACAGCAGCAGCAGGTACGGTGTGTTTCTTTTGTGGTTTTTTCAAGACATCCACGTCCAAAGTGTCCTGCTCGTGAAGCAATGTGCCATAAATGCCACAAGAAAGGTCACTTTGTGCAAAAGTATGTCGTGCTAATGCATCAACAAGAGCTAGTGCCTCCACACATTCCAGTGATCAGCGACACTAGCAACAGTGACTTCTGCGGCTACTCCAAATTCACTGTCAAAGGCAGTTGTGAAAGTATTCATCAAAGGAACAGAAGTAGATGGTCTTATTGATAGTGGCAGCTCAGAGAGTTTTCATCAACCTTGACTTAGTTAAACGGCTCTCCTTGACTCTACATCACTCATCAGGTACCGTTTCCATGGCATCAACATCTCTCTCTATTCAGACCTTAGGGTTCTGTAAGGTAAATCTCAGAGTTAATGGAAAGGATTATCAAGATGTATATTTAGCTATTCTGCCACAACTGTGCTCTGATGTTACCCTTGGTCAGGACTTTCAGAAGCTGCATGGTAGTGTCACCTTAACATATGGAGTGAACTGCCTCCTCTTGTTGTCTGTGGACTTAGCACTTTAAGGGTAGACCCACCAAAGCTGTTTGCAAATCTTACCGCGGATTGCCATCCTATATCAGCTAAGTCACGCCGCTATTCTTATGAGGATCGGATGTTCATTGAGAAAGAAACTCAGAGGCTGCTGAAGGAGGGTATTATAGAACCGAGTGATTCCCCTTGGCGTGCACAGGTTGTTGTTGTTAAAGATGGTTATAGGAAACGGAGACTGGCTATCGATTACTCTGAGACAATCAACAAATTTACACTTCTTGATGGGTACCCTCTACCTCGAATTGATGATACAGTGAACAAAATTGCTCAGTACTATGTGTTTAGCACAATTGATCTACAGAGTGCCTATCATCAAGTCCTTATAAGAAATGAAGATAAACCATACACAGCGTTTCAGGCTAGTGATGGCCTGTATCAGTTTACCAGAGTCCCTTTTGGAGTCACCAATGGGGTAGCCTGCTTCCAACGAATTATGGATTCACTCATTCAGGAAGAGCAACTCATGGGAACTTACGCGTATTTAGATAATGTTACCATTTGTGGCAAGACCCAGGAGGAACATGAATGCAAACCTTGATAAGTTTTTGGAAGCCGCAAGAAGAAAAATATCAGTTACAATGAGGAAAGTGCACTTTTTCAACTAAAAGGCTTAGCATCCTTGGTTATGTAGTGGAAGGAGGTTCAATATTCCCAGACCCTGAACGACTACGACCTCTACGGGGAACTTCCAATGCCTCAAGACAAAAAGTCACTCTGAAGAACTCTTGGTCTCTTTGCTTATTACTCACAATGGATCTACAACTATTCAAGTAAAGTCCGCCCATTGAGTGCTACCACATTTCCTGTGACAAAGGAAGCAGAAGCCGCTTTCCATACTCTCAAACAGGACATTGAAAACTCAGTAGTTAAAGCCATTGATGAGTCCCTACCATTCGAAGTGGAAACGGATGCATCTGACATTGCCATTGCTGCAGTCTTATCTCAGGCAGGACGACCAGTAGCCTTCTTTTCGAGAACTTTTCAAGGATCAGAGAAATGTTACGCTGCTGTAGAAAAGGAAGCCCAGGCCATCATAGAAGCAGTTCGCCACTGGAGGCATTATTTAACTGGTAGACGTTTCACCATAAGGACTGACCAACGGTCCGTGATGTATATGTTCGCACAAGAGCACAAAGTAGGATAAAGAATGACAAGATATTACGCTGGAGGATGGAACTATCGTGTTATGACTTTGATATTCTGTACCGACCGGGCCAAGAGAACATCTCACCTGATGCATTCTCTAGGTCCCACTGTGGAGCAGCATGTCATGATTTGCAATCACTCTCAGCGCTCCACAAGGCTTTGTGTCACCCAGGAGTTACACGCCTGTACCATTTTGTCAAATCAAAGAACATGCCCTACTCAGTGGAAGATGTGCGACAAGTGATCAAGCATGCAGAGTATGTGTAGAGGCAAGCCAAACTTTCATCAGCCAGAGAAGACTCATCTCATAAAATCCACCAGCCTTTCGAAGATTGAATATAGATTTCAAAGGACCTCTACCAAGCAACAAATCAGAATAGGTATTCCTTAACATAGTAGATGAATATTCAAGGTTTCCCTTTGTATTCCCCTGTGCAAATATGGCTGCTTCAACTGTTATTAGTTGTCTTTCACAGTTGTTTCTATTTTTGGTATGCCAGCTTATATCCATTCAGACAGGGGATCCTCGTTCATGAGTAACGAACTCCAGGAGTTTTTGGCTAGCAAAGGTATTGGCCTGCAGCAGAACAACAAGCTAACACCCTCAAGGCAATGGTCAAGTGAGCGGTTCAATGGTACTATATGGAAGGCAGTTACAATGACATTGAAGGTCGCGCAATCTACCTGTTCAACACTGGCAAACTGTCCTACCTGATGCTCTTCACTCTATTAGATCATTGCTGTGCACAGCTACTAATGCAACCCCTCATGAAAGACTCCTCAACTATTCACGTCGTTCCTCTACGGGAGCCTCCGTGCCCACTTGGTTATGTCATCCTGGACCCGTTCTCTCCTGAAGAGTCACCGTAGAATGAACAAGACAGATCCTTTAGTGGAAGAGGTAGAGCTCCTGCAAGCTAATCCACATTACGCCCACATTCGCTACCAAAATGGTGAAGAGACTACAGTATCTACAAGACATTTAGCCCCAGTTGAAATCCCCATTAGTGTGGAATCTCAAGATACACCAATAGATGTGAAAGATGCTTCGTTTTCTCCTGGAAAGCCCCTTGAGACTACCCCTATGGAAATAGAGGATTCTGCTCCAGCAGTTAATCAAACCCCGCTGGAAAATATCGAACCTGGTGGAGAGGCTCAAGGGCTACGAAGGTCGGGACGTGTACGTCGCCCACCTAACAGTTTGGGAGATTACTGTCTCTGATATTTTAGAAGGGGGAGATTGTAGTGATACTGGTCCTGTGGGGAGCAGCAGCAGGATAATACTGCACCACCTCTTGGGGCCCTTAACAACAACAACAGTTTGGTGTGTGTGATGGGCGCCAACACACGGTGTGATTCTCTCCTCCTCTATTTATATATATACATTAGTCATGCAGATTACATGGTGAGTTTAAATATGTGGCCTGTAGTTATAACTTTTCTCTTGACATATGCGAGACATCACCATCCCTGTAGAAGCCATTATTAGATGTACTAGTCATTATATTTTGTTGTTGCAGAAGTACTATGAAGATTCTATGTTCAATAAAGCCTAGAGATAAGGCCTGTGTTTCTATCACAACAATGTCGAGGAAGAATTCATAATTCTTCACTACCTAAAGAAGCCATACATCCAATATTGATCCCCAAGAATCATTAGCTAACAAAACTGATTGTGCAAAACGCCCACAGTAACGTGTTACATGGTGGGGTAGCTGACACACTTTGTCATATACGACAATCCTACTGGATACCTCAAGGTAGACAAAGTGTGAAAAAACAAATGAAGGACTGTATTACTTGTCGTCACTACGATATGCGAGTATGTCAGTATCCAGGTCCACCTCCATATCCCTCTGAAAGAGTTTGTCATATCACTCCATTTGAGGTGACAGGTGTAGATTACACTGGACCAATAATTTTAACCAAAACAGTTGACAAAGTTCCCATCAAGGTGTACATCTGTTTGTTCACTTGTGCTGCAACTAGAGCAGTACATCTAGAAGTAGCCACTGACATGTCTGCTGAAACCTTTATCTAATTTATTCAGAAGGTTTGCAGCCAGAAGGGCATGTCCCAGACTGATGATTTCAGATAATTTCAACGAACTTTGTTGCTGGTGCTGCTTATATAAGCAAGATCTTTGATCAAACCCGAAGTACAACAGATGCTGAATCAACGCAGTTGTCGTTGGAGATACATTCCTCCTAAATCTCCATGGCACGGCGGATTTTATGAAAGAATGATCGGCATTGTAAACGTTGTTTAAGGAAGACCCTTCATGGCCAGAGAATCGACTTAAAAAAATTTCCGTACATTTTGGATAAAAATAAAAATAGATCAAACAACGGGCTTCTAACTTTGTTACCGATGACTGGCAATTTAAAGTGCAAAGGGGGCAGTGGGGAAAAAATCTGTAACTCCTTTTGTTTCTGTCCGATTTTCTCCATTTTTTGGTACAAAAGACAAAGTATTTCACTCATTGTAAAAAAATTTTATCAAAAATATACCTCAAACAATAACTGAAATGACGATTTATTAAAAAGCCCTTGTGGCCAAACTTTCTTTTTAGGGGGACTACAAAAGGTTTTGTTTTTGACACTGGTGCCGAGAGAACAAATGTTTTAACTATTTATCGGGTCCTTTTCTCTAAAAAACTTAATTTATTTCACAAAAAAAAAGTTTGTTATTTCCGGGAATTTGCAAAAAAAACTCCCCTTTACTCCCACATAACCCCCAAATTTTTGGGAATATTTCCAAAATTTTTGGCACGAAAAGGAAAATCTTATTCAAACTTTTGTGGTATTTATTCCATTTAATTCAGAAATTTAAAGCGAAAAGCTTGGCCATTAGGGAATAAGTTATTTCCCCGAGATATCGGCCGGGAGCCCCCGGCCGGCCCCTGTCTCAAAAAAAAACAAAAAAAAAAATCGCGAAAATCGCGTTGTTTTGGGGATTTCTTAGTAAACTGTGTTCATGCAGTTGCCCCCTTTAAAAACGTTTTTCTCTTTCCGCAGCAAAGAAACGACCTGGAAGGGGTAGCCAATAATTTTTAAAAAATTCCCGAATCTTTCTCTATTAGGCTTTTTTTATTCATTAGAGTATATAAAATTTTTTATGTTTTTTTATGTGTTTATTATATCATATTAGATCAATTCGGATAGAAAAAAAAACGTAAGTTGATATATAAGCTGATATAACTAATAATGAAATGATTTCCCTGCGCGGGAACCCTTCCGCGCATCAATTGATTAATGACTGTTGCTAAAACGGGGTAAGCCCGCCTTTTATTTTTTTGATGCCAAGTAGTCAGTTATTATATTAGAAAGTATAAATGCAAGAAAAAGCGATAAAAAACAAGGAAAAATTTCCAAAATATATATGGGCCGTGAGCAGACTCGGTACCAACATCGCCGTCACCATACCTGATATAAATGGCTATAATTTCTTGTAGAAACGTCGTAGAACATTCATTCTGGTACCATTGTGTTGCAAAGAGTTGAGCTATTTTGCAGTATATATAACTAAATTTCCATATTTTTTTCGATTTTTCTTAATGTTGCTGGTGCTGCTTATATAAGCAAGACCTTTGATCAACCAGAAGTACAACAGATGCTGAATCAACGCAGTTGTCGTTGGAGATACATTCCTCCTAAATCTCCATGGCACGGCGGATTTTATGAAAGAATGATCGGCATTGTAAAACGTTGTTTAAGGGAAGACTCTTCATGGCCAGAGAATCGACTTAAAAGAATTCCGTACAGTTGTGACTGAAATAGAAAATAGAGTCAACAACAGGCTTCTAACTTATGTTACCGATGATCTGGACAATTTAGAAGTGTTAAGTCCATCTCATTTACTCCATGGCAGAATGCTCGAACCTGTTCCTTCCTTGAATGATAAAGAAGTCATAGAGGATCCTACTTATTTCGAACCTGAGCAACTCAGACGTAAATTCAAACACCTTAATAAAGTGATTGAACGTTGGGAGAAAATTTTGGCGAGAAGACTATCTCACCTCATTGAGAGAACACTTCTATGGAACTGGTGCTCCTGAAAATCATAAGTTCTTAAGACCTGGTGACATAGTGATTATTGACAATGATGCTCCGAGGTCCCAATGGCCACTTGGAAAAATTGTGACCATATATCCTGATGCAAATGGAATCATCAGGGCAGTTGATGTTTTAAGCAAAGGTGTAGTGAATAAGCGGACAATAAATAAACTAGTGCCGTTAGAATTACACAGTGCTGAAAATAAAATTAGTGATTCTCCAGAAACCACACAGACTAAAGCTGTTCAGAAAAGACAAGCAGCAGTGGTGGCGAGTGAGAAAATCAAATTAATGTTAAGTGATGAATAGTTCACCTGCAGCGAACCTCCGCTGCCCCCCAGTGTGGAGAAATTTTCTCCAGGAGGGGGTATCAGCCCCCTTCAGCCCCTTTCAGCCCCTTTCAGCCCTGAGGGGCCCAGCCCTCTCAGAAGGGGCAAGCATCTTGTTTACTGCTACAGCGAGTAATTGATCCCAGATGCAGTACGAGTATGGGACGTGGTCGCTTCGACCGACGCTCCTTGCAGACTCCAGTGTTGTAAAGTGTATTTTAATAAGAGACAGTCCATCTCTTACCTTAGCAGGACAATTAAGAAAAATCCTGCTCCCACTTTATTACCATGGTAAAGATAGTGTACATTGTTGTCTATGCTTAAGACAGCAAGAATCAAGCATTCTGCTTTGCTTCATGGAGGAAGTGGCAAGGAAAGAAAAGGGTACTAGGTCAGCTTTTATGCTGGGGGCAGTGAGGGCATAGGAGGCTGTGACGTCTTCGGATTACTTTTGACTCTACTGAGAGTGACACTGACGCCAGGATAACCAACAAAGAATGATCTGTGCGTTAGTGTGAACAAAGTGTCTAACAAAACACGATAAACACTTACAGAGAAGTGTGATCAATTTCTTAGTGATATTGTGTGAACAATTATTGATGAACAGTGTAACAACGAGTGTTGCAATCCAACAGAGTGTAGTGCGACATTCTTCAAAGAACACTATTCTTCAATCAACTCAACGGATATCCGGGCATAATTACGGGTCAGATACATATACCCAGGTAAGTGTTCTAACTCGTGATGTACTACTATTGACTGCGCAGTTGAGTATAAAGTCGTGAGTTAGTCACTTATCATAAACCCCAGTGATTTGCGGACCTTTGAGTCCACACACGTAAGTTTGTCAGCAATCAGTGAATGAAATATGCTGACATAACACCCCCTAGGGGTAATTTATAATCTTACAAATTATGATCTATTACAGCCCGTTGAGAGATGACTTCGACAGCTTCTCAAGACCTCGTCTGCACAGGCGGCTGTGCCGGCGATGAGCTGTCTTTCTAAGTAAAGTTCTCCCTATACCAGCTTAGCTGGTAAAACCATTTCTCAACAAGGACAGTGATGAGGGTGCTAGTGTTGTCCTGGAAGACAGTGCTCCTGAGGGTGCTGGTGTTGACCTGGAGGACAGTGCTCCTGAGGGTGCTATTGTCCTGGAGGAGAGTGCTTCTGAAGGTGCTAGTGTTGTCCTGGAGGACAGTGCTCATGAGGATGCTAGTGTTGTCTTGGAGGACAGTGCTGAGGGTGCTAGTGTTGTCCTGGAAGACAGTGTTACTGAGGGTGCTAGTGGTGTCCTGGATGACAGTCCTTCTGAGTGAGCTAATGTTGTCCTGGAGGAGAGTGCTTCTGAGGGTGCTAGTGTTGTCCTGCAGGAGAGTGCTCCTGAGGGTGCTAGTGTTGTCCTGGAGGAGAGTGCTCCTGAGGGTGCTAGTGTTGTCCTGGAGGACAGTGCTCCTGAGAGTGCTAGTGATGTCCTGGAGGAGAGTGCTGAGGGTGCTAGTGTTGTCCTGGAAGAGAGTGCTCCTGAGGGTGCTAGTGTTGTCACAGAGGACAGTGCTCGTGAGGGTGCCAGTGTTGTCCTGGAGATCAGTGCTCGTGAGGGTGCTAGTGTTGTCCTGGACGACAGTGCTAGTGAGGGTGCTAGTGTTGTCCTGGAGGAGAGTGCTCCTGGAGGTGCTAGTGCTGTCATGGAGGACAGTGCTCCTGAGGGTGCTAGTGTTGTCCTGGAGGACAGTGCTCCTGAGAGTGCTAGTGTTGTCACGGAGGCAGTGTTCCTGAGGGTGCTATTTTTTGTTCTGGAGGAGAGTGCTCGTGAGGGTGCCAGTGTTGTCCTGGAGATCAGTGCTCGTGAGGGTGCTAGTGTTGTCCTGGAAGACAGTGCTCGTGAGGGTGCTAGTGTTGTCCTGGAGGACAGTGCTCCTGAGGGTGCTAGTGCTGTCATGGAGGACAGTGCTCCTGAGGGCTAGTGTTGACTTGCTGGACAGTGCTCCTGAGGGTGCTAGTGTTGTCCTGGAGGACAGCGCTGAGGAAGCTAGTGTGTGTCCTGGAAGACTGCTCCTCAGAGTGCTAGTTTTGTCCTGGAAGACAGTGCTCCTGAGGGTGCTAGTGTTGTCCTGGAGGACAGTGCTGAGAGTGCTAGTGTTGTCCTGGAAGACAGTGCTCCGGAGGGTGCCAGTGTTATTCTGGAGGACAGTGCTCCTGAGCGTGCTAGTGTTGTCATGGAAAAGAGTGCTCCTGAGGGTGATAGTGTTGTCCTAGAGGACAGTGCTACTGATTGTGCTAGTGTTGTCCTGGAGGACAGTGCTCCTGAGGGTGCCAGTGTTGTCCTGGAGGACAGTGCTGAGGTGCTATTGTTGTCCTGGAAGACTGCTTTTGAGGGTGCTAGTTTTCTCTTGGAGAGTGCTCCTGAGGTTGCTAGTGTTGTCTTGGAGGACAGTGCTCCTGAGGGTGCCAGTGTTGTTCGGAGGGCAGTGTTATTGAGGGTGCTAGTGTAGTCCTTTAGGAGAGTGCTTCTCAGGGTGCTAGTGTTGTCCTGGAGGAGAGTGCTCCTGAGGGTGCTAGTGTTGTCCTGGAGGAGAGTGCTACTAAGGGTGCTAGTGTTGTCCTGGTGGACAGTGCTCCTGAGAGTGCTAGTGTTGTCCTGGAGGACAGTGCTGAGGGTGCTAGTGTTGTCCTGGAAGACAGTGCTCCTGAGGGTGCTAGTGTTGTCACGGAGGACAGTGCTCCTGAGGGTGCCAGTGTTGTCCTGGAGATCAGTGCTCGTGAGGGTGCTAGTGTTGTCCTGGGCGACAGTGGTAGTGAGGGTGTTTAGTGTTGTCCTGGAGGAGAGTGCTCCTGAGGATGCTAGTGCTGTCATGGAGGACAGTGGTCCTGAGGTGCTAGTGTTGTCCTGGATGATAGTGCTGAGGATGCTAGCGTTGTCTTGGAAGACTGTTCCTGAGGGTGCTAGTGTTGTCCTGGAAGACAGTGCTCCTGAGGGTGCTAGTGTTGTCCTGGAAGACAGTGCTCCTGATGTGCTAGTGCTGTCCCGGAGGGCAGTGTTCCTTAGGGTGCTAGTGTTGTCCTGGAGGAGAGTGCTCCTGAGGGTTGTTCTGGAGGACAGTGCTCCTGATTGTGCCAGTGTTGTCCTGGAGGATAGCGCTCCTGAGGGTGCCAGTGTTATCCTGGAGGACAGTGCTCCTGAGGGTGCTAGTGTTGTCCTGGAGGACAGTGCTGAGGGTGCTAGAGTTGTCCTGGAAGACTGCTCCTGAGGGTGCTAGTGTTGTCACAGAGGACAGTGCTCGTGAGGGTGCCAGTGTTGTCCTGGAGATCAGTGCTCGTGAGGGTGCTAGTGTTGTCCTGGACGACAGTGCTAGTGAGGGTGCTAGTGTTGTCCTGGAGGAGAGTGCTCCTGGAGGTGCTAGTGCTGTCATGGAGGACAGTGCTCCTGAGGGTGCTAGTGTTGTCCTGGAGGACAGTGCTCCTGAGAGTGCTAGTGTTGTCACGGAGGGCAGTGTTCCTGAGGGTGTTATTTTTGTTCTGGAGGACAGTGCTCGTGAGGGTGCCAGTGTTGTCCTGGAGATCAGTGCTCGTGAGGGTGCTAGTGTTGTCCTGGAAGACAGTGCTCGTGAGGGTGCTAGTGTTGTCCTGGAGGACAGTGCTCCTGAGGGTGCTAGTGCTGTCATGGAGGACAGTGCTCCTGAGGGTGCTAGTGTTGACTTGCTGGACAGTGCTCCTGAGGGTGCTAGTGTTGTCCTGGAGGACAGCGCTGAGGAAGCTAGTGTTTGTCCTGGAAGACTGCTCCTCAGAGTGCTAGTTTTGTCCTGGAAGACAGTGCTCCTGAGGGTGCTAGTGTTGTCCTGGAGGACAGTGCTGAGAGTGCTAGTGTTGTCCTGGAAGACAGTGCTCCGGAGGGTGCCAGTGTTATTCTGGAGGACAGTGCTCCTGAGCGTGCTAGTGTTGTCATGGAAAAGAGTGCTCCTGAGGGTGATAGTGTTGTCCTAGAGGACAGTGCTACTGATTGTGCTAGTGTTGTCCTGGAGGACAGTGCTCCTGAGGGTGCCAGTGTTGTCCTGGAGGACAGTGCTGAGGGTGCTATTGTTGTCCTGGAAGACTGCTTTTGAGGGTGCTAGTTTTCTCTTGGAGAGTGCTCCTGAGGTTGCTAGTGTTGTCTTGGAGGACAGTGCTCCTGAGGGTGCCAGTGTTGTTCCGGAGGGCAGTGTTATTGAGGGTGCTAGTGTAGTCCTTTAGGAGAGTGCTTCTCAGGGTGCTAGTGTTGTCCTGGAGGAGAGTGCTCCTGAGGGTGCTAGTGTTGTCCTGGAGGAGAGTGCTACTAAGGGTGCTAGTGTTGTCCTGGTGGACAGTGCTCCTGAGAGTGCTAGTGTTGTCCTGGAGGACAGTGCTGAGGGTGCTAGTGTTGTCCTGGAAGACAGTGCTCCTGAGGGTGCTAGTGTTGTCACGGAGGACAGTGCTCCTGAGGGTGCCAGTGTTGTCCTGGAGATCAGTGCTCGTGAGGGTGCTAGTGTTGTCCTGGGCGACAGTGGTAGTGAGGGTGTTAGTGTTGTCCTGGAGGAGAGTGCTCCTGAGGATGCTAGTGCTGTCATGGAGGACAGTGGTCCTGAGGGTGCTAGTGTTGTCCTGGATGATAGTGCTGAGGATGCTAGCGTTGTCTTGGAAGACTGTTCCTGAGGGTGCTAGTGTTGTCCTGGAAGACAGTGCTCCTGAGGGTGCTAGTGTTGTCCTGGAAGACAGTGCTCCTGATGGTGCTAGTGCTGTCCCGGAGGGCAGTGTTCCTTAGGGTGCTAGTGTTGTCCTGGAGGAGAGTGCTCCTGAGGGTTGTTCTGGAGGACAGTGCTCCTGATTGTGCCAGTGTTGTCCTGGAGGATAGCGCTCCTGAGGGTGCCAGTGTTATCCTGGAGGACAGTGCTCCTGAGGGTGCTAGTGTTGTCCTGGAGGACAGTGCTGAGGGTGCTAGAGTTGTCCTGGAAGACTGCTCCTGAGGGTGCTAGTGTTTTCCTGGAGGAGAGTGCTCCTGAGGGTGCCAGTGCTGTTCCGGAGGGCAGTGTTCCTGAGGGTGCTAGTGTGGTCCTGGAGGAGAGTGCTCCAGAGGGTCCTAGTGGTGTCCTGGAGGACAATGCTTCTCAGGGTGCAAGTGTTGTCCTGGAGGAAAATGCTCCTGATGGTGCTAGTGTTGTCCAGGAGGACAGTGCTCCTGAGGGTGCTAGTGGTGTCCTGGAGGACAGTGCTTCTGAGGGTGCTAGTGTTGTCCTGGAGGAGAGTGCTCCTGAGGGTGCTAGTGTTGTCTTGGAGGACAGTGCTCCCGAGGGTGCTAGTGTTGTCCTGGAGGAGAGTGCTTCTGAGGGTGCTAGTGTTGTCATGGAGGACAGTGCTCCTGAGGGTGCCAGTGTTGTTCCGGAGGGCAGTGTTCCTGAGGGTGCTAGTGTAGTCCTGGAGGAGAGTGCTCCAGAGGGTGCTAGTGGTGTCCTGGAGGACAGTGCTTCTGAGGGTGCTAGTGTTGTCCTGGAGGAGAGTGCTTCTGAGGGTGCTAGTGTTGTTATGGAGGACAGTACTCCTGAGAGTGCTAGTGTTGTCCTGGAGGAGAATGCTCCTGAGGGTGCTAGTGTTGTCCTGGAGGAGAGTGCTGAGGGTGCTAGTGTCCTGGAAAACTGCTCCTGAGGGTGCTAGTGTTGTCCTGGAAAACAGTGCTCCTGAGGGTGCTAGTTTTGTCGTGGAGGGCAGTGTTTCCTGAGGGTGCTGGTGTGGTCCTGGAGGACAGTGCTCCTGAGTGTGCTAGGGTTGTCCAAGAGGACAGTGCTCCTAAGGGTGTTAGTGTTGTCGTGGAGGACAGTGCTCCTGAGGATGCTAGTGTTGTCCTGGAGTACAGTGCTCCTGAGGGTGCTAGTGTAGTTCTGGAGAACAGTGCTCCAGAGGGTGCTAGCGTCGCAGCAATGGTTTCAAGTTCGAAAAATTCAGATTCAGAAAGGATATAGGAAAGTACTGGTTTGGTAATAGAGTTGTGGATGAGTGGAACAAACTCCAGAGTACAGTTATTCAGGCTAAAACGTTGTTTAGTTTTAAAAATAGGTTAGATGAATACATAAGTGGGTGTGGGTGGGTGTGAGTTTGACCTGACTAGCTTGTGCTACTGGGTTTGGTGCCGTGCTCCTTCCTTGAGTGGAGGTGACCAGACTGGGTGGGTCATTGGGCTATTCCAGGGGGGTCATTGGGCTAATCCTGGGGGAGGGGACATGGACCTGGTCAGCATGGGTCGGTAGGCCTGTTGCAGTGTTCCTTCTTTCTTATGTTCTTATGATGATGTATTCACGTGCTGCGTGGGCAGTTGCTTCACAGCCTTGTTGAACACCAAAACCGAGCTGAGTTGGTTTCAACATTGCAGCAGCCTCTTGACTCACCATTCTTACTGCAGCCTTGGCGACTAGGCGTCGGAAAATGTTGCCCACTGCACTGGGCTGATTCATCCATTTTTTTCCAGCGAGCACGAAGTGAGGCACCAAAGAAGACGGGTCTAATTGTGTTTGTTTATTACATGTACTAGAAGAACCTTTGAAAGCTTACCAAACTTTATTATAACAAGCGCAATTTCATTTAGTCTAATCCAACCAAATATGTTTTAGATAAGTTTACAATAATTTATTAATAAACGAACGCAATGAAATATATTTTTTCGTCAAGTATATAAATGTCGTGCCGAATAGGTAAAACTTGCGGTTTTGGCATAAACAGCAACTCTCCTCTCGTCAAATAAGGGAAGAGATAACTTGTGAATGCAATAACTTCACAAAAACAATTCTGAAACCAACGAGAAAAATATATTTTATTGTATATGCTATTAGTTGGATTAGACTAAATTAAATTGTGCTTGTTATTATAAGGTGAGGTAAGTTTTCTAAGGTTCTTCTGGTACAAAATTATTAATTTTTGCATTAACATAAATGAAAAAAAAATGTCTTTCACAATCACAGTAAACAGGTGATTGCAGAATATGCAAAACAACCACTGTGAAAGAATAATGAAATTCCAAGCGCTTTCGTGACTACTCACATTATCAAGGTATTGGTCCAGTGTGGTGGGTTTGGTATAGCACTGCGTACCTTGTTCCAAGGTTCGTAGGTTCGAGTCTCCTTCAGCCAGAGATCAGTGTTTGTGTATATTTTGCCTGCTCTTGCGAATTCCTTGCATATATATATATATATATATAAATATATATATATATATATAATATATATATATATATAATAAACACTGATCTCTGGCTGAAGGAGACTCGAACCTACAAACCTTGGAACAAGGTATGCAGTGCTATACCAATCTCACCACACTGGACAATACCTTGGAGTCCAGCTTGCGCTACACGTTGATCCAAGGCAGCCAGTTTTCAGGGAAAAGGCTTACAGCTTTTCATCTCATCCCCTGCATGCCTTATTAGCGATTTTAACAATGAAAGGAATTCGCAAGAGCAGGCGAAATATACACAAACACTGATCTCTGGATGAAGGAGACTCGAACCTACGAATCTTGGAACAAGGTATGCAGTGCTATACCAATCTCACCACACTGCGTACCTTGTTCCAAGGTTCGTAGGTTCGAGTCTCCTTCAGCCAGAGATCAGTGTTTGTGTATATTTCGCATGCTCTCGCGAATTCCTTGCACATATATATGGTTTTTATTGTTATTAACACATCGGCCGATTCCCACCAAGGCAGGGTGGCCCGAAAAAGAAAACTTTCATCATCATTCACTCCATCATTGTCTTGCCAGAGGGGTGCTTTACACTACAGTTATATAACTGCAACATTAACACCCCTCCTTCAGAGTGCAGACACTGTACTTCCCATCTCCAGGACTCAAGTCCGGCCTGCCGGTTTCCCTGAATCCCTTTATAAATGTTACTTTGCTTACACTCTAACAGCACGTCAAGTGTTAAAAACCATTTGTCTCCATTCACTCCTATCAAATACGCTCATACACGCTTGCTGGAAGTCCAAGCTCCTCGAACACTAAACCTCCTTTATATAGGTCTCTCCATTTAATTAAGCCGAAGCTCCGAGTTTGCTGCCTCTTCGGCAAAAGTGCACAATGCCGAATTAGCAGAACGATTTTTTTCCATAAATCTGCGGTAATGAATCTGAACATAAAGAAAAATAATGTATCATTCATTGGAAGCAATATTAAGTAAATTTAAAGTGAACTATGCTATACTCAGCAGAGTTTAGCTATGAGCAATTAAGTTAAAGTGAGATTAGGTCAGATTTCTAAGTTTTGGTCCAAAAATAAAATTATTTATATCCCTGTAAGAGTGAATATATCTACGTCCATTTGAACCATGAACTTATATTTATCCCTGTTTTAGGTACTAAAATATTTCTAGATGATGGTGTACAGGTGAAATGTAATTTTTAATTACTATCGAATTTTAGTACATTTTTTTCAATGTAAATTTTTGATCATATTTCAGGGTGAGTGATGAGCTGCAGTTGTTTCTCCAACAGTGTGATTACATTGTTAGTATTCTGCCGTCGACGTCTGAAACCAGAGGAATACTGGGCAGTGACACACTCAAAAACGCGAAGTATGTCAGTGAGATACACACTTCTACCCACTCTCTCTTAAGTATCACACGTAATTATAGTTATTATATTATATTATCATTTTAAAATCTGCTTTTAAAATGAATATTCTTCTAGATAAGGGAGTTTCAAAAGTGTTAATCCATCAAATTACATGTATCATTCCATAGGTTTCCTGTAGCTCGATCGCTAGCGCACTCACCTCACAAACTGAGGTCCGGAGTTTGAATCTCCAGAACGGCTGGAAAACATTAGGGACGTGTTTCCATTAACACACTTTTGTCCCTGTTCACCCATCAGTAAAGTGGGTACCTGGGTGTTAGTCGACTGGTGTGGGTCGTATCCTGGGACTAAACTGACCTAATTTTCCCGAAATGCTTAGCATAACAAGCAGCTTTCTATATAGTAGTATGTTATTGATGTCAGCTATGGTCTGTATACCTTGTACATGTACTTGTAGAAATAGATATTATTATTATTATTATTATTATTATTATTATTATTATTATTATTATGATTATATTACTTACATCTTAGAGAACAATATGTATTTCAGTGACTGCAGGTTCCGAAAATGGTATCCCCGTATTGCACAAACCCAGCTCTTCATAAATCAATACATAATAAAAGGAATATTCTTCTTATTCTTCTTCTTCTTGGTATTATTATTATTATTAAAAGAAGCACTAAACCCACTAGGACCATACGGCACTGTAGAGCAGGGGGGTGAGGGTGGTTAGTGCAGAAAATAGCCAGGGGTGGAGAGGACAACAAAGGATGAGGTCGACAAGGCTGTGAGGAGTGCCAAAGGAAGTATTATCGAAGTTTGTGTAATAAACGGTTGTGAAAAAGTTAAAGAGGAAGTCTGTGTCAAAGATGAGGTCGTCAAGAAAGAGGGAAGATAAAATAAGGGTGTTAGAGCGGTGATGACATCGATAGAAAATTCTGCATGCTCGTTGATAAACCGGACAGTACAATAGAATATGGCTAACTAAAACTGGAATCGGACAACTCTCACAGAGAGGAACAGGGCTCCTCTCCATGAGGTACCAATGAGTAAGATGGATGTGCCCATTGTCAATACGGGAGACTGTTGTCTTCTAACCTCGGCACTGATGACAAGAAGGACAGAAACCTAAACATGGTTTGATTGAATATAATTTGTTAAGAGTCATGGTATACAATACCTGTCGGTATTGTACACCATTTTGATATTCACCCTGTCAGACACTGCAACACATGGCATCTTGGTACAGAAAACACCCTGGACAACTTTTTCAAGTGAGAATTGTTTGATCTGAGAGGGACGTGACCTCTCAGTGTCTGCATCCTCACTACTACTGCTCTGCACCTCTCCTTCCGACAGTATTTAAGTCTCCGCACTGTCGCTTGATCTTTAGATAGTTCCAGACAAAAGGGGAACTCAATTTCTCCCATTGGGGGGACTGCCCAACCTCAAATTACCCCTTCAAGGGGGGAGGGGTTGATTGCTTCGTTTTTAAACATCTCTACTTTTCCCTTTCCAAACTTTTTTGAAATTCGATGAAAAAAGGGCTACTGTGTAGGCGAAACTTTTCGGAAAAAAGTTGCCAAAACTTTTCCCTATGTTTTTAAACCTACCCAACACATGGGGGGACCAACGTTATTGTCAAGGGTTTTGTAAAATTTTTTTAAAAATTACGGGAAAAAAAATTTCTGAGAGCGGATTATCTTTATTGGAAATTGGAGGTCATATATTACGGACCCCCCCCCAAGATCTGCCTAAATCTTTGCCCTGAACATAAAAATAAACCAGGGACCCAACAGAAAAGGGACTATTTTTTTTTTAAGTTATTTTTAATTCAGGTATACCAAAATTTAGTTCCCTAGGTTATCATATATAGAAAGCATTGTGAAAAGAACCTGGAAATAAACCCCAAAAATTTCACACAGAATTATTTCCACGGGGTTTTTGCTGGATTTTGCTGGTAATCCCGGGAGAAACCCAAAAATTTTATTATGATATACTATTTAAAAAATTAAAAATTTTTGATTTGTTTTAAATCAACTGTTTTTTCTTTTTGTAACTGTGGTTATGCCGCTTTCCCAGCAAATCCGGGAAAGGCCCCCAGTGGAAAAAATTTCCCCTTTTGTTTAAATTTTTTGGGGTTTTTCCTAACTTCTCTCACTTTTTGCTGCTATGTTTCATTGAGGTTAGTATAGTTGAAATTTAAATAATTGCAATGACCAATTGCAAAAAAAATTCCCAGTTTGTAAAAATGCTAGCCGATTTAATAGAGGGATTTGCACTGCTTTTGTCTGGGAACACTACTGAAAACCCCGACACAATAAGAGGATTCAAAAATTCAGTGTAAATTGTGACGGCCATGAAAATGAGAGGGGAAAGTGGTTTTAAAAAAAAGGAAGCGAGGGGAAAACTGTAGGTTTTTTAAAGCTTTGGGCGCACGGCTGTGAGGAAGAAAAAACACGAACTGTCGGAAAACCTTTCCCAAAGGGTTTGGAAGTGAGAAATTAGAAGCAAAACCCGAAACCAAAAAAAAGGGGGGGCCTTGAAGGGGAAGAAAAAAGCAAGTGAAGAAAGATAAATACGACTGGTAAAAAAGGGCGGGGGAACAAAGGGACGGCCTTACAACGTCCGTTTATCATTTTTTAGTAGAAGGATCGTAAAGGTCATGAGAGCAGAAAAAACACGGAGGAATGACATCAATTACATGGGTTAAAGGATAAAACATTAAACCTCTGCAATAAAATCAGCAGGTGAGGGCGAAAAGCACCCAAATTTTTAACCTAATTAAACCCCAGGACGATTTTTTGGGATAAAGTTTAGAAAGGTTTCCCGAACCCAAACTGAATATATTGGTCACCATACTCTATTTTTCGAAAAAATTTAAGGGCTGAAGGGCAGTTAAAAGGAGAGTTCGACATTTTTCCCCCCTAAAAAGTTAAAGCGAGGGTTTTTCCAGGAGGTTCAGCCAGATAGAAAATTGCTTTCAGGGGGGTTTAATTGGGTTTCCAGGGATAACCGACGATAAAAACAAAAGGGACAGAAACCCTGACGTATCACGTTCAGGGGATACGTAAAATCTTACGGGGAAAAGTAGAAAAGGGAAAAGACAGAACCTCGGGGGACATTTAATTTGGGGGCTTGTTTAGCACAAAAAAATTTTAAATCTATGAGTAGGGGCCCCCAATGGGAAACACTGTTAAACACTTTTTTGGAGAGGGCTGCTACTAGGTGCGGGTCGGCCCCGGCACAAGCAACCCATAGTCATAAAACATCGCTGAGAAACCCCATCAGCTTAATAAAATAAAAATAATATTTTTAATTTACAAACAAGTAAAAGAAAAAAAGGTAAACAGACCTACGAAACAATGAAAATTCAACTGTATAGAAAGTCCCTTTTTAAAGCTCCGCATTTCGGGCAAATTAGGTCAAGGGTCCCAGGTTTGGGCGACCCACACAAGTCGACTAACCCCAGGGGAACCCCTTTTAAATGATGGGGAAACCCAGACAACAGGTGGAAAGAAACCCCGTCCAAAGTTTTTACTCTGGGGTGGGGGGCGAACCCCCTTGGGGCCCTCACCATGTGAAGCGAGGCGTTAACCCCCAGGGAAAAAAAAAATTTTTAAACGGACACGGAAATGTCTCTCAGGGGAAAAAAGGTTTTAAAAGGGAAAAAAGGCAGAAATTTCCTCGGGGGCCTAAGAAATGGGGTTTTTAAGTAGTGTCTTTAAAAACTTTTTTTACAATCAAAAAAAAACTTTATAAATGACTTTTACTAAACACAGGCAATTCCCAACATAAAGAAATTTAAATGGAGTAAGGGGTCAATAGTGATTTGAAAACTTCAAAAGGGCCCCCTTTTGCCCAGAGGGGAAAAATTGTATGGGGTCTTTTAAAATTTCTACATAAAACATTTAATTAAACCAAAAGTTCCATCAAACTTTTTAAAATGCAATGGAAAAATTTTCGGGGCGATAGGTGATTTTTTAAGTCCCGAAGTCTGTGGTTTACAAAAGGCCCGGAAAAAATGGGGATTTCCACAGGGAAAAAGGGAAAACCCCCGAGTTTTAAAAATGCAGCCCCCCACTAGGTTTCCAATGGATTTAACGAACCCAAAAACCGTTACCTGTGATAACGAATTTTCCTCCTCCCCACTATTTTTCCCCTAGTTAGGAGGGAAAATATGGTTTTGTCGCTTTTTGAATGCACCAGTTGAAAATGACCAGAAGAGTGCTTTAGCAGCATTTCGTGCATCATTGTTTGAAACCTTTTTCCCCCCGGGGCCAGAGATTGGGGCTTTACAAAATTTAGACCCGGGGCCAAAAACTACATTCTTGGGGAACAAATTTTACTACACATACAAGATTTCCCCATTTGGGGAAAAAACCCCCTTGCAAAACCCAAAAAGATTATTTTAAAAAAAAAAATAAAAGGATTGGGAAGGGATGGGGTTTTAAAGTTTTAAAACAAAAACAGATATGGGGTAAAAATTTGCTGAAAGATACAAAATAGGGCCGAATAAAACACTCTGAGGAGTGTGAAGACTTACTCAGTCCTGAAAAAACTTTCCTCAGTATTACCAAAAGGGAGGGGTCCTCCCCCTGGGAAAAAATAGAATAGAAAAAAAATAAAAACAGCCCAAAGATTTAAAAACTTTATTATTTAGAAACCCCAAAATTAAAACAATAAAACTTTTAAGGGTAAACCTTAAATGAAAGAAAAAAAAAAAATGAAATTTAAAAAAAATTTTCATTTGAACTCAAACGCTAATATAGGTATTCGTTTAATGGGGCGGCAGGTGTTGGTGGGCAAATGTTGTTGAAATTTTTTGGGCCCTTTTCTGATGGGGGGGGGGGTAGCAGGGGTTTGGTGAAACCCCCACCCGGGCCCCTTTTTTCACAGAGTTTAACCGGTTGAGTAATTACTTCAATGACGGGAAAACAGTTTTCCCTTACCCGCTATGATAAGGGTTTTGGTCCTGTTTGGGTTACTAACAGGGAAAGTTTGGGGGTTAAAAATTTTGGGGCGTCTCAGGATGTTAGTCCTTTCCTTCTAATTCCCTTTTCCCTTGGTTGGGAGGTGACCCTCTTTTGTCCCTTTCCAAACTTAAAAAAAAGAGAAGATTAACCCCCTGCTTAAGAAATCACTCTCTGTAAAAGGGACAAAACCCAAAAAAATGGGTGATTATTAAAAAAATTTAAAGATAAAGACCCGAAAGGACTAAGGGTTTAAAATTTTTGGTCAAAAGTTGGAAGCTTTCCCAACCCAAAAAGGTTTTACTAAAAAATGATCAGGCAAAGTACTTTCAGTAGTGTTTTGGGGGTCGAGTCGAGTGATTTGGTTTTGGACCGGAGCCCCCCATCACCTTTTCCGGGGGGGGGAAAAGGGAGGGGAAGGGGTAGCGGGGCTAGACCGACCCCACCTTTAAAAAGCAGCCACAATCAAACTTTTCACTTTTTTTTGGGGGGGGAAAAAAAAAGGGGGGAAAATTGGGACTGGAACTTTACCCCACCTTAAAAAAGAGCCGGGGAATGAAAATTTTTGTTTACAAAACACTCCCTCACAATTTTTATCTATTTAACTTTTCCCCCAAAACTCCCCCATACCCCAAGACTTTTATCAAGGATTAAGAAAATAGGCGAGGAAAAAGTTTTTAAAAATGTGGGGAAACCGCGTTTAAAGGGAAAAAAATCTTCTTTACTGTCACGACTTTAAACCGTCAGAGAAATAAGTGGATGAACCATTTATTAACACAATATGGAATTAAAAAACCTGGAGTGCCAATGTTCACCTCGGGCTGTTGGTTTCCCCCAAAAGTTTTAGGTATATCAAAGGGTTTTTGGTTTCCCTTTTCTAGAAAGAATTCTTTTCCCCCAAATAAAAAATTTTTCCTTGGGGGATTCCCCACACAAAGGGGCCCAAAAATTTTTTTCTATGGTTTGGGGTATCTCGTTTTCTGTGGGGGGAGTTTTTCCCGGGTTAGGAAGCATTTCAGGGGGGGGATACCAAACATGGTTTTGTGTAGCACCGCACCTAAAACCCGTATTTGGGGGCATCAGAAAACTTAAGCCCAAAAAGTTTTTTTTAAAATCTGGAATCTTAAGTGTAGGGTCAAACGAAAAAAAAAGCTTTTTAATCTCATTAAAATTTTCTCGAGCTAGTCGGAAAGTTCAAGAGGTTCCCTTTACAGACTTTTTAAGGGAAATCCCGGGTAAGAGCCCCGTAAGGGGTCAGTAAGGGCGGGAAAAAAACCATGCATAAAATTTACCCGAACCAAAAAAGCTACCATAAGCTTTTTGGTTTTGGGGGGAATTTTTAAAATTTTTAATAAATTCTTACCTGGGGAGACGCCCGCAAAAGGGGTTTTTTTAGAAATTTTCAGCCAAAAATAACCTTTTTTTGTTATACCCAAGGAAAACCCTTTCCCTTTGGGGTTTTGGGAGTGAGGCCATGTGAGCCCTAACCTACCAAAAATGATATTAATGTTTTTGGTAGTTCGCCCAAAAGTGGATGTCATTATGTAAATGTTATCAAAATAAACTGGAAAAATTTGGATATTTCCCAAAGACCTTTCCATCAGTCTCACATAGGTTGCACGGCAGTTACCAAAAAACCCAAGGGGATTGTTCTATACGCATCATTTCCTTTGGGGTGTAGGAAAAAACGGTGTAATGCTTGGGGGAAGGATCTAATATTTTCTTTTTATATGGGCCCGGCCCCAAAATCAAAACTCTGAAAAGAAGGACGATCATAAAATTTTTGGGAGATCGCCCATCAAAAGGGGAAGCTTTAGCATCCCCCCCGTTATAAATTTAAAGGCCTCTAAAATCAAAACAAGGGCTGTAGAAAATTTTCCTCCTTTTTTAACCAAGACTTCTGGTGAGCAATATGCAGATTTCTGAAAGGGTTTTAAAAAGATCCCTTTTTGGTTTTAATAATTTGGTACCTCTCGGTTAAATGCATCCCTAAGGTGAACTGGAACTGGGTATAATTTTCGTTTGATAGGATTGTCCATCACTAAGTCAATCTTATGGACTACTATGGAGGTAACACCTGGAATATCAGTAAAGACATCTGAAAACTTACTCATTGAAGTAGTTCATGTCTCTTATGGTCATCCAAAGATTCATTAATATTAACGTCTGTTGCGCCCGAGTGGTCAAGAGTCACCAAGTCATGTAGTTCTCTATCATAGTCCAAGTTAGAGGTGTCAATTACGCAAACCTTACATTCTTCAGTTGTCTTATCAAGTTCGTGTGGAAAAACTAAGTCAAAGTTATTAAGGCAGTTAACCGAATTTCTTCGGTAATATTTCTTAAGGATATTGATATGATAAAGCTTAGGTTTCCCCTTGACTTCTATGAGGTAGTCAACTTTCCCACAAATTTTTAATACTTTATATGGACCTTTCCATGCTACTAATAATTTATTTGACTTGATAGGCAAAAGTACCAGAACTTCATCCCCTACTTTAAAACTTCTCCTCTGACTTTTGGAATCTAAATAGGTTTTGTACTGGTCCATTGACAAACTTAGGTTTTTCGAAACTATGTCAGAGGTCTCCTCAAGTTTGGATCTAAGGTCAAGGAGAAACTGGTAAGAAGACTGAACCTCAGCATTTACCTCCTCATTAGTCCATAAGTCATGAAGGATGGACAATGGGCCTCTGGCCTGTCTACCATAGAGAAGTTCAAAAGGTGAAAACCCCAAAGAGTCACTGGGAACTTCCCTCATGGCAAACAAAGCACAGGGTAGGTAACGATGCCACTCCTTAGGTTTAAGGGAGCAAAGTTTCCTTAAAATGGACTTGAGAATCGAATGCTGGCGCTCAATCCTCCCATTACAGCTGGGATGATAAGTTGTGGTGAAGAGAGGCTTCACTCCCAGAAGTTGGGATATTGCATTAAGTCAGATGTGAATTGTGTCCCACGGTCAGACAAAATTTCTCTAGGGATGCCCACTCTGGAGAAGATGGACAAAAGGGCTTCAGCCACCTCTGTAGTAGTTATGGTCTTTAAGGGAATGGCTTCAGTAAAAACTCGAAGCATAATCAACTAATGTTAATATATGTGTATGTCCCCCAGATGAAAGTTGAGATAAAGGACCAATGATGTCAATAGCTTCTCTTTCAAACGGTACAGTAAAGATAGGCATTTTGACCATAGGTACTCACCTGGTACCTCGGGAGGATGACAGTTGACAAACTTTACACGATCTACAATAGGTAGTTACATCTGAGAACATTTTTGGCCTAAAATAGGTTTCCCTAATTTTTTAAGGTTTTACGATGCGAGAAATGTCCGGCCACTTCCAGGTCATGAGCCATTTTAAGAACAGTCTCTCTGCATTGACTTGGAACTACTAAGATGGAATAGTCTAACTTATCTGAATTTAATTTGAATACTGACTTGTACAAGATACCTTTTATATATACAAATTTATATGAAAAGTTTTTCCTTTGGAAAATTTGATTTTGTTTAGCGGCATTATGGCAATTCTGAAGAGAAGGACAATTACGTTGTAAATTGACAAAGGAGTCCTTCGATATATCTAAAGGATTAAAGTCAGGGAAAATCAAAGGATGGACAGTAGGAGAAGCCTGGGCTTTGGTCTTAGCCCTAGTCAGGACATTTATGGTATCGGAGGTGATATCTTCACTTTCGTCTAACAAGTGAACCGGTGATCCTACTTCCTCGCTTTCGAAAGTAGCATCACTGGTTTTTAATCCCACGTGAATCTCACGAGACATTGTCTCATCTGAACTTTCGAGGGGCTTCTGACTCTACAGGAAGAGGATCTGAAACACTTGTGTCCATCTTTGGTGATGAAAGGTCAACCTCAGAAGGAAGAATGGCACCTTTTACATTACCTATTAGTACGGAACTAGAAGTGATGGGAGCTAGTACGGCTTCAGACCAACCTGTGAACCATTTAGACCTAATGTAACAACGGATTGTAGGAAAAGAGTCTGTACGGCCCAAGTAGTCTGAAAGTATAGCAGAGGAATGAGTTTCTTTAAGATTAGGGAACAGCTTATCAGAAATTACTATACATGTGCATCCAGTCTCTCGTAAAATGGTAGATACATTAAGTCCATTAACTGTTCCTGAACAGAAGGGTGCTTGGTCATTACAGTCTTTAAAACATCTTCCAACTTTTTGGACCTTCTTAGAAGGACAATCTGGAAGTTTATGTCCCTTAACCCCACACAAATGACAAACAGGAACAAAAGAAGTCACTTTACTTTCCACTAGAGGCTTTGATTTCTTAAGGTCTGATGAACCCTTGCCCTTAGGGTTCGATCCCTTTAGGTATTTATAGGAATTGTGATCCTCAGCATACAAGTCAGCGGCCTCAGCAACTTCCTCAGCTTTAATCAGGTTACATTCTCTAATGAATGTTCTTATCTGGTGGGGAAGAGCTGTCAGGAACTGGTCAGCAACCATGAAGTCTCTAAGAGATTCATAACTGTGATCAATTCCTGAACTCTCTATCCAAAAGTCGAACAAACGAAAGAGTGTTACCTGTAACTGCTGAAAGTTCTGGCCAGGCTGTAAGGTGGCATACCTGAAATCTTTCCTGTAAGAATTAGTGTTTTTTTTTTATATGCTTTAAGGATTGCCTTCTTCAGTAGGTTATAATTACATATGATATCCTGTGACAAAGTTGCATAGATATTCAAGGCTGTACCAGAAAATAACATTCCTAACCTGGTAGCCCAGGTGTCAGCAGGCCATTCACAGAGGGTAGCGGTATTTTCAAACCTGATAATGTATGAAGTTATGTCTTCACCCTCAGTGAAGGGAGGTAAATTAGGTGTTGGAATATGTGTACTAGCTGCACATTGTTCCAATACTCCTTCCTCTAATTGCTGTTGTGGGAAAGTTAACTTTTTATTCTCTAATTCAAGGCGAGCTTTTTCGAGCTCGCAATCCTTTTCTCTGTCTCTCAACTCATGTTCTCTAGCTCTTTTCTCACGATCAAGTCTATCATGCTCTTTTTTGTCTTCTCGCTCTCTTTCAAACTGTCTTTCTTGGCTTTCTCTTTCAATTCTCTCTCTCTCCCTTTTCTCCTGTCTACGGTTTTCTTTCTCCTTTTTCTCCTGTCTTTCAAGGTTCTCTTTCTCCTTTTTCTCCTGTCTTTCAAGGTTCTCTTTCTCCTTTCTTTCTCTTTCCTCGATCTTAGCACTAATGAAAGATTCTAAATTTTTCCCTGTTATTCCTAACTTACTTCCAGCATTCATCCAAAACTGGTATTCCTCCATACTTGCAAGAATAACTTAAACTACCAGGGGAAAAATGAAACGGGTACTAAAGAAAACGGAGGGTTTAATTCCTGCTCCACTCAAACTGCAAATAAACCAGAGGGCTCGATCCCTGCTTCAATTAAACAATGTATTAATGAAAACGAAGGGTTCTATGCCGGCTCCGACAAACATAATAAATGGGGTCCC
>NC_069419.1:57459701-57474785 GCF_026875155.1 Cherax quadricarinatus
CACGCATCCAACTTGTTAGAAAACCAGTACTTACTATGTCCTTTCTAAATCTAAATTTATCCAACTTAAATCCATTATTTCTGGTTCTTACCTGGTTTCGACACCTCATTTCTTTATTAATATCTCCCTTGTTATGCCCGTCCTCCACTTTACACTTCAATGATATCTTCCCTCATTCTACCCCTCTCCAGAGAGAGGAGATTTAAGGCTTTAAGTCTATCTTTATATGGGAGGTTCCTTGCACAGTAAATCATTTTAGTCATTGTTCTCTGTATGTTCTCTAATGAGTTTATATCCATCCTGTAGTAAGGGGACCAAAACTGAGCAGCATAATCTAAATGAGGCCTCACTAGTGATGTATAGAGCTGTAAAATAACTTCTGGACTTCTGTTACTTATACTTCCTGAGATAAATCAAAGTAATCTGTTGGCCTTGCTGCGCACACTAAGGCACTGCTGTCTTGGCTTTAGATTTCTGCTCACCATGACTCCCAAGTCTTTTTCACATTCTGTATGATTAAGCTCTACTTCACCTAGATTATAGCTTCAAGGGTTATTTTCATTACCAAGGGCTAGTACCTTACACTTAGTAAAGTAAAAGGACACAAGTGCAACTAATGTGACATTTATTGTGGCAACGTTTCGCTCTCCAGGAGCTTTATCAAGCCATTACAAACAATACATGGACACAGAGGGTATATAAAGGCTCAGAGTGAGGTGCAATACTAGTGAGGTAACATTTCGATGTTCACTAGTGGTAGTAGTAGTAGTAGTGACAAAAGTAATACAATATCATATTGTATTACTTTTGTCACTACTACTACTACTACTACTACTACCACTAGTGAACATCGAAATGTTACCTCACTAGTATTGCACCTCACTCTGAGCCTTTATATACCCTCTGTGTCCATGTATTGTTTGTAATGGCTTGATAAAGCTCCTGGAGAGCGAAACGTTGCCACAATAAATGTCACATTAGTTGCACTTGTGTCCTTTTACTTTACATATTGTCGGTAATTCTACCAACTTTATTACTACCTTACACTTATCGACATTGAACTTCATCTGCCATTTTTCAGACCAGGACATTAATTTGTCCAAATCCTCCTGGAGTTCATTGCTGTCCTCCTTGTGAGGGAAAAGTTCAATAGACAGGAGTAGCGAGGGAGTGTATAGTAACAATAGTTTCATTGCCGGCTACTTGTTAAGGTAGGGTAAGTCCAGCTCCCAATATTCCCCCCTTTTTTCCCCCTCCCCAAAAGTGATAGTTTGATTGCCGGCTACTTGTTAAGGTAGGGTCAGTCAAGCTCCCACTATCCCTTTCCCTCCCTCTTCCCCCTCCCCCGAAAGGTGACGTGTGGGGCTCCGGTCAAACAGTAAATCACTCGACTCACAGCTCCCAACACTACTGTAAGTACACGCCTGATCATATTTTAGCGGACTTATTGGTTGAAAGCTTCACTTTTGACCAATAATTAACTTAGTCCTTTCAGTCTTTATCTGTTAAATGTTTTAATAATCACCACATCTTTTAGGTATTGTACTTATCATGGAGAGTGATTTCTTAAGCAGTGGGTAATCTGTCTCTCTTTACAGTTTGGGAATGACAGAGAGGGTCACCTGCCAACCAATGAAAATAGAAGGAGACGGACTAACGTCCCTGAGACGTCCCATGTTTAACCTATTTACCTGTTATGTAAGCCAACACAGGACCTAACCCTTCATCATAGCAGTGGTAACGAACTGTTTTCCTGTCATCTGAAGTAATTACTCAGGCATACTCTGTGAAGAACGAGCCGGTGGTGGTCACCAACTCCTGCTACCCCCCCCCCATCAGCAACGGCTACGATTTCAACAACACAGTGTCACCAATACCTGACACCCCATTGCCATGATATACCTATATTAGCATTGAGTTCAAATGTAATTTTTTTTTCATTTCATTTTTCATTTTTCTTTCAATTAGGATACCCATTCATGTTTTATTGTTTTACATTTTCCGTTTCTAAATAATAAAGTGTTTATCATTGTCTGTTATTATTTCTTTTTCTATTCATTAATTTTCCTGAGGAGGAGCCAGCCTGGTTAATACTGTCTGAAGTTGTTACAGGGCTGAGGAAGCCTTCACAAGTGGCGACCTTGCCAGGATCAACTCTACTGAATCAAGATTCAATTCCATCTCGAATCTACCATTGGAACTTCAACGCTGCATACCACGGGACGGTTACCACCAGCCATGAGTAATCATTCTCTATGGTAGGACTCAGTACAGGTATTTAAAAGATTTGGTGATTGTTATGTCTCAATTTATTGTAAGTCAAGTCAGGCGGATATAATATTTAATTCTGCAATTTTTTTTTTTCCGACTTGAAACTTTGGAGGTTTTGACTCTAGGGACCGAGATTTTCCAGTGACAATTTGTTTCACTGAGCTCTTTATTATATCAAGGGAAATGTCGTAGGGGCACTCTTGATTTATTGGTGAGAAGATTGGATGGTCAAGGGACCCCATTTTACTTACTGTTTGCTCGGAGCCGGGATAGAACCCTTCGTTTTCATTAATACATTGTTTAATTGAAGCAGGGATCGAGCCCTTGTTTTTTTTGCAGTTTGAGTGGAGCAGGAAATTTAACCCCGTTTTCTTTAGTTTCCCGTTTCATTTTTCCCCGGTAGTTTAAGTTATTCTTGCAAGTATGGAGGAATACCAGTTTTTGGGTGAATGCTGGAAGTAAGTTAGGAATACAGGGAAAAATTTAGAATTCTTTCATTAGTGCTAAGATCGAGGAAAGGAAGAAAGGAGAAAGAGAACCTTGAAAGACAGGAGAAAAAGGAGAAAGAGAACCTTGAAAGACAGGAGAAAAAGGAGAAAGAAAACCGTAGACAGGAGAAAAGGGAGAGAGAGAGAATTGAAAGGAAAACCAAGAAAGACAGTTTGAAAGAGAGCGAGAAACAAAAAAGAGCATGATAGACTTGATCGTGAGAAAAGAGCTAGAGAACATGAGGAAAGAGCTAGAGAACATGAGTTGAGAGACAGAGAAAAGGATTGCGAGCTCGAAAAAGCTCGCCCTTTAATTTTGAGAAAAAAAAGTTAAATTTCCACAACAGCAATTAGAGGAAGGAGTATTGGAACAAGTGGAGCTAGTACACATATTCCAACACCTAATTTACCTCCCTTCACTGAGGGTGAAGACATAACTTCATACTTATAGGTTTGAAAATACCCCTACCCTCTGTGGGAATGGGCCTGCTGACACCGGGCTACCCGGTTAGGAATGTTATTTTCTGGTACAGCCCTTTAATATCTATGCAACTTTGTCACAGGAATTCATATGTAATTATAACCTACTGAAAAAGGCAATCCTTAAAGCATATAAAAAAAAACCACTAATTCCCTTTTTGGAAAGATTTCAGGTATGCCACCTTACAGCCTGGCCAGAACTTTCAGCAGTTACAGGTAACACTCTTTCGTTTGTTCGACTTTTGGATAGAGAGTTCAGGAATTGATCACAGTTATGAATCTCTTTTGAGACTTCATGGTTGCTGACCAGTCCCGACAGCTCTTCCCCACCAGATAAAAAAATTCATTAGAGAATGTAAAACCCGATTAAAGCTGAGGAAGTTGCTGAGGCCCCTGACTTGTATGCTGAGGATCACAATTCCTATAAATACCTAAAGGGATCGAACCCTAAGGGCAAGGGTTCATCAGACCTTAAGAAATCAAAGCCTCTAGTGGAAAGTAAAGTGACTTCTTTTGTTCCTGTTTGTCATTTTGTGTGGGGTTAAGGGCATTAAAAATTCCAGATTGTCCTTTAAGAAGGTCCAAAAAGTTGGAAGATGTTTTAAAGACTGTAATGACCAAAACCCCTTCTGTTAGGAACAGTTAAAGGATTAATGGGATTTACCATTTTACGAGAGACTGGATGCACATGTATAGTAATTTCTGATAAGCTGTTCCCTAATCTTAAAGAAACTCATTCCTCTGCTATACTTTCAGACTTTCTTGGGCCGTACAGAATCTTTTTCCTACAATCCGTTGTTACATTAGGTCTAAATGGTTCACAGGTTGGTCTGAAGCGTTACTAGCTCCCTCACTTCTAGTTCCGTAACTAATAGGTAATGTAAAAGGTGCCATTCTTCCTTCTGAGGTTGACCTTTCATCACCAAAGATGGACACAAGTGTTTCAGATCCTCTTCCTGTAGAGTCAGAAGCCCCTCGAAAGTTCAGTTGAGAAAATGTCTCGTGAGTTCACGTGGTTTAAAAAAACCATGATGCTACTCTCGAAAGCGAGGAAGTAGGATCACCGGTTCACTTGTTAGACGAAAGTGAAGATATCACCTCCGATACCATAAATGTCCTGACTAGGGCTAAGACCAAACCCCAGGCTTCTCCTACTGTCCATCCTTTTGATTTCCCTGACTTTAATCCTTTAGAATATCGAAGGATCTTTGTCAATTTACAACGTAATTGTCCTTCTCTTCAGAATTGCCATAATGCCGCTAAACAAAATCAAATTTTCCAAAGGAAAAACTTTTCATATAAATTTGTATATATAAAAAGGTATCTTGTACAAGTCGTATTCAAATTAAATTTCAGATAAGTTAGACTATTCCATCTTAGTAGTTCCAAGTCAATGCAGAGAGACTGTTCTTAAATGGCTCATGACCTGGAAGGGGCCCGGGACTTTCTCGCATCGTAAAAACCTTAAAAAAAATTTTAGGGAAACCCTATTTTGGGCCCAAAAAATGTTCTCAGTGTAACTCCTATTGTAGATCGTGTAAAGTTTGTCAACTGTCATCCTCCCGAGGTACCAGGTGAGTACCTAGGGTTTCAAAATGCCTATCTTTACTGTACCGTTTGAAAGAAGCTATTGACATCATTGGCCCTTTATCTCAACTTTCATCTGGGGGACATACACATATTTTTACATTAGTTGATTATGCTTCGAGTTTTTACTGAAGCCATTCCCTTAAAGCCATAACTACTACAGAGGTGGCTGAAGCCCTTTTGTCCATCTTCTCCAGAGTGGGCATCCTAGAAAAATTTGTCTGACCGTGGGACACAATTCACTTTCTGACTTAATGCAATATCCCAACTTCTGGGAGTGAACCCTCTCTTCACCACAACTTATCATCCCAGCTGTAAGGGGAGGATTGAGCGCCAGCATTCGATTCTCAAGTCATTTTAAGGAAACTTTGCTCCCTTAAACCTAAGGAGTGGCATCGTTACCTACCCTGGCTTTTTTTGCCATGAGGGAAGTTCCCAGTGACTCTTTGGGGTTTAAACCTTTTGAATTCTCTAGGGTAGACGGGGCCAGAGGCCATTGCCCATCCTTCATGACTTATGGACTAATGAGGAGGTAAATGCTGAGGTTCAGTTTTTACCGTTTCTCCTTGACCTTAGATCCAAACTTGAGGAGACCTCTGACATAGTTCGAAAAACCTAAGTTTGTCAATGGACCAGTACAAAACCTATTTAGATTCCAAAGTCAGAGGAGAAGTTTTAAAGTAGGGGATGAAGTTCTGGTACTTTTGTCCCATCAAGTCAAATAAATTATTAGTAGCATGGAAAGGTCCATATAAAGTATTAAAAAATTTTTGGGAAAGTTGACTACCTCATAGAAGTCAAGGGGAAACCTAAGCTTTATCATTCAATATCCTTAAGAAAAATTAACGAAGAAATTCGGTTAACTGCCTTAATAACTTTGACTTAGTTTTTCCACACGAACTTGATAAGACAACTGAAGAATGTAGGTTTGCGTAATTGACACCTCTAACTTGGGGCTATGATAGAGAATACATGACTTGGTGACTCTTGACCACTCGGGCGCAACAGACGTTAATATTAATGAATCTTTGGATGACCATAAGAGACATGAACTACTTCAATGAGTAAGTTTTCAGATGTCTTTACTGATATTCCAGGTGTTACCTCCATAGTAGTCCATAAGATTGACTTAGTGATGGACAATCCTATCAAACGAAAATTATACCCAGTTCCAGTTCACCTTAGGGATGCATTTAACCGAGAGGTACACAAATTATTAAAACTAAAGATCATTGAACCTTCAGTATCTGCATATTGCTCACCAGTAGTCTTGGTTAAGAAGGAGGATAATTCATACAGACTTGCTATTGACTTTAGAGGCCTTAATTCTATAACTCGGTGGGATGCTGAGCCTATGCCCTTGATAGCGATCTACACAAATTTTATGACTCGTCCTTCTTTTCAGAGATTGATATTGCACAGGCATATCATCAAGTAATATTAGATCCTTCTCCTAAGCAGTACACCGCTTTTCCTACACACCAAGGACTGATGCAGTATAGAACTATGCCCTTCGGTTTGGTAACTGCCTGTGCTACCTATGTGAGACTGATGAGAAAGGTCTTGGGTAATATGCCAAATGTTTCAGTTTATTTTGATAACATTTACATAATGACATCCACGTTGGGCGAACATATCCAAACATTAATATCAGTTTTGCGTAGGTTATGCTCACATGGCCTCACTGCCAAGCCGAAGAAATGTTTCCTTGGGTATAACAAGATTAGATATCTTGGACTGATACTTTCTAATAACTCTCTGCAGCGTCTCCCCAGTAAGAATTTATTAGAATTTAAATTCCCCAAAACCAAGAAGCTTATGTGTAGCTTTTTTGGTTCTGTAAATTTTTATGCATGGTTTATCCCGAACCTTACTGATCTTACAGGCATCTTATCCGACTTCCTTAAAAAGTCTGTGAAGGAACCTCTTGAACTTTCCGACGTAGCTCGAGAAAAGTTTAATGAGATTAAAAGCATCTTTTCGATAGACCCTACACTTAAGATTCCAGATATTAATAAAACATTTTGCTTAAGAGCTGATGCCTCCAATACTGGCTTAGGTGCGGTGCTACTACAATACCATGATGGTACTCCCTTCCCTGCATGCTTCCTAAGCCGGAAACTCCTTCCCACAGAAACGAGATACTCCACCATAGAAAAAGAATGTTTGGCCCTTGTGTGGGGTATCTCCAAGGTTAAATTTTATTTGCTGGGAAAAGAATTCATTCTAGAAAAGGACCACAAACCTTTGATATACCTAGAAACTTTTAAGGGAACCAACAGTCTTGAGGTGGACATTGGCACTCCAGGCTTTTAAGTTCCATATTGTGTATATCAATGGTTCATCCAATTATTTCTCTGACTGGTTAAGTCGTGACAGTCAGTAGAAGATTTGTTGCCTTACGCGGCTTCCACATGTTAGAACTTTTTCCTCGCCTATTCTTCTTATACTCCTTGACTATAAGTCTTGGTATGGGGGAGTGTGAGGGAAAAGTTCAATAGATAGAAGTTGTGAGGGAGTGTATAGTAACAATAGTTTCATTGCCGGCTACTTGTTAAGGTAGGGTAAGTCCAGCTCCCAATATTCCCCCCTTTTTTCCCCCTCCCCAAAAGTGATAGTTTGATTGCTGGCTGCTTGTTAAGGTAGGGTCGGTCTAGCTCCCGCTATCCCTTCCCCTCCCTCTTCCCCCCCCCCGAAAGGTGATGTGTGGGGCTCCGGTCAAACAGCAAATCACTCGACTCGCAGCTCCCAACACTACTGTAAGTACATGCCTGATCATATTTTAGTGAACTTATTGGTTGAAAGCTTCACTTTTGACCAATAATTAACTTAGTCCTTTCAGTCTTTATCTGTTAAATGTTTTAATAATCACCACATCTTTTAGGTATTGTACTTATCACAGAGAGTGATTTCTTAAGCAGTGGGTAATCTGTCTCTCTTTACAGCTTGGAATGACAGAGAGGGTCACCTGCCAACCAACGAGAAGAATAGAAGGAGACGGACTAACATCCTGAGACGTCCCATGTTTAACCTATTTACCTGTTATGTAAGCCAACACAGGACCTAACCCTTCATCATAGCAGTGGTAAGGAACCTGTTTTCCTGTCATCTGAAGTAATTACTCACGGCTATACTCTGTGAAGAACGGGCCGGTGGTGGTCACCAACACCTGCTACCCCCCCCCCCATCAGCAACGGCTACAATTTCAACAACAGTGTCACCAACACCTGACGCCCCATTACCACGATATACCTATATTAGCGTTGAGTTCAAATGTAATTTTTTTTCATTTCATTTTTCATTTTTCTTTCAGTTAGGATACCCATTCATGTTTTATTGTTTTACATTTTCCGTTTCTAAATAATAAAGTGTTTATCATTGTCTGTTATTATTTCTTTTTCTATTCATTAATTTTCCTGAGGAGGAGCCTGCCTTGGTAATACTGACTGAAGTTGTTACAGGACTGAGTAAGTCTTCACACTCCTCAGAGTGAATTATTCGGCCTATCTTTGTATCATCAGCAAACTTACTCATATCTGTGTGCTTCAACATTTACAACCGCCATCCCTTGCAATCCTATTATGTCTTTTTAATAATCTTATTTGGTTGCAAGGAGTTTTTCCCCAAATGTGGAAATCTTGTATGTGTATGTATAATGTTCGCCAAGACTGTAGTCTTGGCACAGGTCTCAATCTTGTGATGACCAGTCTCTGGCTTCCGAGGGAGAAAGGTTTCTACAATGATGCGACGTATGCTGCTCAAGCACTCTTCTGGTCAGTTCAACTGGTGCATCTCATAAGCGACAAAACCATATGTACTCCTAACTATGGACACTAGTGAGGAGGAGGATATGTCGTTATCACAGGTAACAGCTTGTCTGGTTCGTTGACTCCATGGTACACTAGTGTGGCTGCAGTCATCTCTGGGTCCTCTTCCATGTGGAAATCTGCCATTGTTCTGCCTTTTTGTAAACCACAGACTTCGGGACATGAAACCTCACACTATCGTCCTGTAACTCTTACCAGTGCAGTTTACAAGATGATGGAACTTCTGGTAATTAAATGTTTTATGTAGTATTTAGAGACACATACTATTCTCTCCTCTGGGCAATATGGCTTTTGTAAGTGTCGATCTACTATTGATCCCTTACTCCACTTAGATGCATATGTTCGGAATGCCTGTGTTAGTAACCAGTCAGTTATCACAGTCTTTTTTGATTGTGAAAAAGCTTAAGACACTACTTGAACACATTTCTTAGGCCTCCGAGGCAATCTGCCATTTTTCCTTTAAACCTTTTTACCTGAGAGACATTTCCGTGTCCGTATTAATAATTTGTTTTTCCCTGGTGGTTAACGCTCTCGCTTCACATGGTGAGGGCCTAGGTTCGATTCCCAGCCAGAGTACAAACATTGGACGTGTTTCTTTCCACCTGTTGTCTATGTTCCCCATCAGTAAAATGGGTACCTGGGTGTTAGTCGACTTGTGTGGGTCGCATCCTGGGACATTGACCTAATTTGCCCGAAATGCGGAGCATAATAAGGGACTTTCTATACAGTAGTATGTCATTGTTGTCAGCTAGGTCTGTATACCTTGTACATGTACTTGTAGTAAATAAAGATATTATTATTATTATTATTAAGCTGATGGTGTTTCTCAGCGATGTTGATGACTATGCTATAGCTTGTGCAGGCGCCGACTGTCACCTAGTAGCAGCCTCTCTCCAAAATGCTGTCAACAGTGTTTCCCATTGGGCCACTACTCATAGATTTAAATTTTCTTGTGCTAAAACAAGCCAAATTACTGTCACCAGAGGTTCTGTCGTTCCTGTTACTACATTGTACCTGTATGATTCACGTATCCCTGAACGTGATACTGTCAGATTTCTCTGTCTTCTGTTTGATCGTCGGTTATCCTGGAAACCTCACATTACCTCCCTGAAAGCAACTTGTCATATCTGGCTGAACCTCCTGAAAACCCTCGCTCATCTTTCATGGGGGGAAGATAGTCGAACTCTCCTATAACTGCATTCAGCCCTAATTTTATCGAAACTAGAGTATGGTGACCAGATATATTCAGTGGCTTCTGCAACTCTTTCTAAACTTGATCCCATCAATCGTCAGGGATTAATTAGGTATATATTTGGGTGCTTTTCGCTCCTCACCTGCTGAGTCTATGTGCAGAGGTGAATGTTTTATCCTTCAACGATGTAATTGATGCTCATTGCCTCCGCTGTTTTGTCTGCTCTCATGACCTTCACGATCCTTCTACATACAGGATAGTAACGGACGTTAGTAGAGGTCCGTCATTTGTTCGCCGCCTTTGTTTACTCAGTCGTATTTATCTTCTTCTTCACTTGCTTTTGTCTTCTCTTCAGATGCCTCTTTTATAGGTTCGTTTAGCTTCTAATTTCTCACTTCCACCTTGGAAGGTGCCGACAGTTCGTGTTTGTTCTTCCTCACAGCCGTGCGCGAAAGCTTAAATACCTACAGTTGCCTCTCGCTTCCTTTTTTTCTTAACCACTTCCCGTCTCATTATCATGCCGTCACAATTTACACTGATGATTCTGAATCCTCTTATTGTGTCGGGTTTGCAGTAGTGTTCCCAGACAGAGCAGTGCGAAGTCATCTATTAGAATCGGCTAGCATTTTTACAGCTGAATTTTATGCAATTGTCATTGCAATTATTCATATTGCATCTATACTAACCTCAATGAAACATAGCAGCATATGTGTAGAGAAGTTAGGATAACCCAAAAAATCACACAAAGTGACTTATTTCCACTGGGGTCCTTGCTGGATTTTGCTGGTAATGCGGCATAACCACAGTTACATAAGAAAAACTAGTTGATGAAGCAAATCAAATTTTAATTTTTTAATAGTATATCTTATATAACTTTGGTTACTCCGCATTACCAGCAAAATCCAGCAAGAACCCCAGTGGAAATAAGTCTGTGTGATTTTTTGGGTTATCCCAGGTTCTTTACACATATGCTGCTATATATGATAACCTATGTAACTGTATTTGTGTATACCTGAATTAACTAACTTAAAACAAAATAGTCGTTTTCTGTTGGGTCCCTGGTCATGTTGATGTTCAGGGCAATGATCAGGCAGACTCTTGGGTGGGGTCAGTAATATATGACCTCCAATTTCCATATAAAGATAATCCGCTCTCAGACTATTTTGCTGTAATTTCTAACCACCTTCACAACCGTTGACAATAACGTTGGTCCGACATGACTGTTGGTAGGTAAGACACATAGGCAACAGTTAGGCAACTTTATTCCGAAACGTTTCGCCTACACAGTAGCCTTCTTCAGTCGAATACAGAAAGTTGGTAGGAACAGTAGAGATGTAAAGACGATGCAATCAGTCCATCACCCTTGAAGTCGTAGATTTGAGGTTGTCAGTCCCTCAGCCTGGAGAAGTTGAGTTCCATAGTCTGGAACTATCTAAAGATCAAGCGACAGTGCGGAGACTTAAATACTGTCGGAAGGAGAGGTGCAGAGCAGTAGTAGTGAGGATGCAGACACTGAGAGGTCACGTCCCTCTCAGATCAAACAATTCTCACTTGAAAAAGTTGTCCAGGGTGTTTTCTGCCCAAGTGCAGTTTTTGCATTTCCCTGACGGGGTGAATATCAAAATGGGTCAATCCCGACAGGTATTGAACCATTTTTTAACAAAAAATTTCAATCAAACCATTTTAGTTTGTCCCTTGTCATCAGTCCCGAGGTTGAAGACAACATTTCCCCCGTTTTGACAATGGGCACATCCATCTTCTCATTGGTACCTCAGGAGAGGAGCCCTGTTCCTTTTGGGGTTTTGTCCGATTCCATTTTTATTTAGCCTTTCTATGTATGCCGGGTTTTAAACGACTGCAAAATTTTTTCTATCGTTCATCACCGCTCTAACCTTATTTTATTTTTCCCTTTTTCTTGCGACCTTTTTTTGACACAGACTTCCTTTTAACTTTTTCACAACCGTTTTTACCAAACTTCGATAATATTCCTTTGGCACTCCTCACCCCCTTGTGGGACCTCATCCTTTTTGTCCTTCCCCCCCTGCTATTTTTGCACTAACCACCTCACCCCCTGCTTACAGTCCCGTTGGCCTAGGGGGTTAGTCTTCTTTTAATAAAAAAAATAATCCCAAAGAAGAAAAGAAAAAGAAAATTTTCCTTTTTTTGTATTGATTTTGAAGAGCTGGTTTGTGCAATACGGGATACCATTTTGGGAACCCTGCGTCCTGAAATCATATTGTTCTCTAAGTGTAAGTAATATAATCATAATAATAATAATAAAATAATAATAAAATAAAAATAATAAAAATATTTTTTCAATACAGTACAAGGTTTAACAACCATAGTGACATCAATAACATACTACTTATAGAAAGCTGTTTGTTAGCTAAAAAGGGGAAATTGGGTCAGTTTAGTCCAGGAACGACCCACACCAGTCGACAAAACCCCCGGGTCCCCACTTTTATGAGGGGTGAACAGGGACAAAAGTGGTTTGGAAACACGCCCTAATTTTTCCAGCCGTTCTGGAGTTTCAAACTCCGGCCCTCAGTTTGGGGTGAGTGCGTAGCGATCGAGTAAGGAAACCTATGGAATAAAAATGTAATTGAGGATTAACACTTTTGAAAATCCCTTATCTAAAAGGGAATATATTTTAAAACAGATTTTTTAAAATGTTAAATATTAATTAACAAAAATTTAAAATTTAACTTAAAAATTAAATTTTCCCCCCCCCCCTTTTTTTCCCCCCCCCCACCCCCCCCCCCCCCCCCCCCCCCCCCCCCCCCCCCCCCTCCCCCTTTTCAAAAAAAACTAAAATTCGATGAATTAAAAATTACTTTTTCACCTGTAACCTATTTAGAAATTTTTAGTCCAAAACGGGGATAAATATAAGTTCATGGTTCAAATGGACGTAGATATACCCTCTTACGGGGAATAAATAATTTTATTTTTGGACCAAAACTTAGAAATCTGACCTTTTTCCACTTTAATTAATTGTCTGCAAAACTCTGCTGAGTTAGCTTTTTCACTTTAAATTTACTTAATATTGCTTCCATGAATGATCTTTTTTTTTTCTTTATTTCAGATTCTTACCGCAGATTTAGGAAAAAAAATCGTTTGTAATTCGGATTGTCATTTTTGCCCAAGAGGCGCAAACTCGGAGCTTTCCTTAATTAAATGGAGAGACCCATATAAGGGGGTTTAGTGTTCGAGGGGCTTGGGGCTTCCGAAGGTGTATGAGGTATTTGATAGGAGTGAAGGAGACAAATGTTTTTTAAAACTTGACGTGCGTTAGGTGTAAGCAAAGTAAAATTTTAAAGGGGGTTCGGGGGAAAACCGGGAGGCCGGGTTTAGTTGGGGTGGGAAATACAGGTCTGCACTCTGAAGGAGGGGTGTTAATGTGCAGTTTTTATAATGTTGGGAAAGCACCCCCTGGCAAAAACAAGATGGGTAATGATATTTAAAATTTTCTTTTTCGGCCCCCTGCCTTTGGGGGGAATCGGGCCCAGTGTTAATAACAAAAAAAAACCAAAAATTTTGTGCAAGGAATTCGCGAGAGCTGCGAAATTTTTAACAAACCTGATTCTGGGTGAAGGGACTCGAACCTACGAACCTGGAACAAGGTCGCAGTGTGGTGAGTTGGTATAGCATGCATACCTGTTCCAAGATTCGTAGGTTTTGAGTCTCCCCATCCAGGATCATTTTTTTGTTTTTTTTTTGCCTGCTCTTGCGAAATTTCCCTTTTATTGTTAAAAAACGTAATAAGGCTGCAGGGGATGAGATGAAAAGCGTAAAACCTTTTCCCTAAAATGGCTGCCCTTGGGTCAACGTGTAGCGCAAGCTGGGCTCCAAGGTATTGTCCAGGTGGTGAGATTGTATAGCCATGCATACTTGTTCCCAAGGTTTGTAGGTTCGAGTCTCTCAGCCCGGATCAGTGTTTATATATATATAAATATTTTATATATATATATTATATTTAAAATAAAATTTTAAATATATGCAAGGATTCGCAAAGCAGGGAAAAAATACACAAACACTGATCTCTGGCTGAAGGAGACTGAACCTACGAACCTTGGAACAAGGTACGCAGTGATACAAACCCCACCTGGACCCAAAACCCTTGTAATGTGATAGTCCAAAGCGCTTTGGAATTTCTTATTCTTTCACAGTGGGTTGTTTTCATATTCTGCAATACCTGTTTACTTATTTTGGAAAGCATTTTTTTTTCATTTATGTTAATGCAAAAATTAATAATTTTGTACCAGAAGAACCTTAGAAACTTCCTCACCTTTAAAAACAAACAATTTAAATTTTGTCTAATCCAACAATGCTTACAATAAAAAATTTTTCTCGTTTGGTTCAGAATTGTTTTTGTGAAGTTATTTCATTCCAAATTATCTCTTTCCCTTTTTTGACGAGAGGAGAGTTTCTGTTTTTGCCCAAAAACCCCAAGTTTTACCCATTCGGACGACATTTATATACTTTACGAAAAAAAATATTTCATTGGTTTGTTTTTTTAAATTATTGTAAACTTATCTAAAACTATTTGGTTGGATTAGACTAAAGAAATTGCGCTTGTTTTAAAAAAGTTTTGGGAAGCTTTTAAAGGTTTTCTAGTACATGTAATAAACAAAACAATTTGACCCCTCTTCTTTTGGTGCCCACTTGTGCTCGCGGAAAAGAAAGGATGAATCAGCCCGTGCAGTGGCAAAATTTTCCCACGCCCGCGCCAAGGCTGCAGTAAGAATGGGAGTAAAAGGTGCTGCAATTTTTGAAACCAACCGCTCGGTTTTTGGGGTTCAAAAGGTGGAAGCAACGCCCAGCAGCAGGGGGTACTTTCCCTAAGAACTAAGAAAGAAGGGAAATGCAACAGGGCCTACCCACCCCTGCTGCCAGGTCCTGTCCCCTCCCCCAGGGGTTTTCCAATGACCCCCCTGGAATAGCCAATGACCACCCCTTGGTCACCCCACCAAGGAAGGAGCACGGCACCAAAAACCCCCTAGCACAAGAGTAGGTCAAAATCACCCCCCCACACCCATTATTTTTTCATCTAACCCATTTTAAAAAATAAAAAACGTTTTAGCCTGAATAACTGTATCTGGGGGTTTGTTCCCCCATCCCCAACTCTTTCCAACCATACTTTCCTATATCCCTTTCTGAAACTGAATTTTTGAATGAAACCATTGCTGCGACGCTAGCACCCTCTGGAGCACTGTTTTCCAGAATAAATACACCCCAAACA
>NC_069419.1:57475285-57527214 GCF_026875155.1 Cherax quadricarinatus
TTAAAAAAACTTCAACGGGACAAAATACACCATCTAAAATGAACATAATTTCTCTACTTCCTTAGAAAAGCTGACATTTCTGTAACCGATTAGATAATTTGTCCTTAACACATATATACGTGTGGTGCATATAGTGTACCTTACTATTATATTATTGTGCATTATTATTTTTTACTATTACATAATTGTGCATTATTATTTTTTTTTTCATTTTTTACTAGCTAATACCAGCTACCTCAAATACTTTTTACTTTTTAATTACTATTAATTGTTCATAATTTTGTGTTGCAAGTCAAATCTTACTCCAATTAATGTTATTCATGGTTGCTACCTGTCCATTTAATTCAGCTTACCACTACTTTTTTAATCCCCTTTATATTGTGTGTACAATTAGTGTATATTCCAATTACATTATTGTGTGAGTCCCAAAACCTTTCTTTTGCTGGCTAGTACCAGCTACCTCATATTTCTACTTTTTATAGTGCAATTAATTGCTCAACTTATTATACATTACAAATCAGATCTTACTCCCAAATCAATATTATATCATAGTGACTATCTGTCCATTGAACTTTGTTTACCATTACTTAATTTAGTCCCTTATATATTTTCTCCTTTATTTTAGCTTTATATAACTACCTTAGTTCATATATTCACAATTGTTAAAATAATCAAGGTGCTATTCTCAGGTGCTAAAGTGTAATAAGTTTACTATTTTGCCATTATATTATATCATAGTGACTATCTGTCCATTGAACTTTGTTTACCATTACTTAATTTAGTCCCTTATATATTTTCTCCCTTATTTTAGCTTTAAATAAACTACCTCAGTTCATATATTCACAATTGTTAAAATAATCAAAGTGTATTCTCAAGTGCTAAAGTGTAATAAGTTCACTATTTTGCCATTAAAATACTCCAGGTGCTATTGACTACCTCAGGTGCTACTGATTTTGCTTTTAATACATTCTTTTATTATTATATTCATTAGCTCCTTTATTTTAGCTGTAAATATCTACTGTAGTTCATAAACTCACTTGTTAAAAATAATTAAGGTGTTATTAGATACTTAAGTGTATAACTGAATTATCTATTCTGTAATAATCCCATTTTCTTTCAAATTTTTACAAGTTTTAGATTAATCACGGAGTCTTAGCCATAAGTCTAGTTGTAGATTCAATATAAATCTTATATCATTTACTCAGAAAATCTAGTTTGTAAAATTACTCTCATCCTATGATTACAGACATAGATCCTGATGTAAACTTTTTATAAAATGAATTACACGAATAAACCCAGTAACTGTAATTACTACACAGCAGACCAAACAAAGACATTACTCAGTGCAAACAATAAGATAACCATCTTTAACTACAATCCATACCCCGGCCGAGATTGAACCCGCGGTCATAGAGTCTCAAAACTCCAGCCCGTCGCTTTAGCCACTAGACCAGCTAGCCACAATAAGATTCATCCAACTAGGTATATTTCTACACCATAGGAAGGTTAGCACAGGCACCACTGTGACCACAAATGCAAGTTTTTACAGACGATTCGTCTGTAAAAACTTGCATATGTGGTCACAGTGGTGCCTGTGCTAACCTTCCTATGGTGTAGAAATATACCTAGTTGGATGAATCTTATTGTGGCTAGCTGGTCTAGTGGCTAACGCGACGGGCTGGAGTTTTGAGACTCTATGACCGCGGGTTCAATCCAGGCCGGGGGTATGGTTCGTTTGCAATCGTGTCATTACAATTTCTTGAGTCATGTTTAACTACAATGTCAGATCCTTGAGCAAACATTATGATGACCTCACAGCATTACTCAGTTCGCTGGCTTAAGCCTGATATTACAGATTTCTTTGCCATTCCTGGCTACATGGCCATACACAACTGTAGAACAGACCAGCAAGGGGGAGGAACAGCTATATACTATTCAAATCAACTCGAATGTATCAATAAATCTTGCACAAGGGACGAACATGGATAATATATCATAGCCAAATTTAAATCAAAAGACCTGCAAAAACCCCTCACAGTTATAAACATCTACAGAGTACCACAGTCAAACATTTATCACTTTAGTGAAAAACTAGGAAACATGATTACTGATGTACACATGAATAAAGACCACCTACTACTAACAGGAGATTTCAACATAAACATACTACACAACCAGGACCCACAAGTAACCGAATTCACAAACACAATGAGTAACTGCCTGTTGCTACCAGCAATATCTAAACCTACAAGAATCTCCGAGACAAGCATCTCCTTAATAGACCATATCTGGACAAACACCATATCCCCTTTAAAATCAGGCATAATCACAGACAACACTACAGACCACTACCCAACCTTTCTCATAACTAATCTGGTCAAACTGCCACAAGACATTACTAAGGTAACCTTCAGACTACATAACGAGACAGCAGTTAACAACTTTATAGCAGCTATGAATAACATCGATTGGCAAAATGAGCTTGAAACATACAGATATGAATGAATGTATAAATAATTTTCTAAAAAAAAGCCCAAAGCCTCTATAACAAACATTGCCCTCAAAAAACTAAACAGATCACAGCAAAGAGACTAAATAATCCCTGGCTAACACCAAGCATCCTCAAATCCATTAACACAAAGCACAAATATGAAAAACAGTATAGAATGGGTCAAATAACTAGAGAACAGTCGAAAAGTTACTCATCAGCACTTACCAGCCTGATAAGAAGGTCAAAAAAATTGTATTATGAAAATATATTACATAACATCAAAGGTGATATGAAAAAAAACTGGAAAACTCTATCTGAAATTCTTGGAACTAAAAAGTTATCCAAAAACAAAGCAATCAAACTAACAAAATCAGATGAACCCCTACTCACTCCAACCGAAACAGCAAACAGACTTAATGGTTTCTTCTCCACCATATAATCTAGTGATACCAGTGAATAGCAGAATACAGTGTTGTAGTAGCAACTAACCAGTATTATAATGGTACTTAGTGGAGTGGAGTGACTTTCATTAGTTTCTTTTTTCTTGAAATACCAGACGTATACTGTGAATTTCATATAACCTGTAGTTACCAGCGGTCGCAATATACACAACGAGAAGCAATTATTACTACAGAAAAAGCGTCCTTCCTCCAAAATTTCCACCAGTCAACTATAGTGATAATATAGCATTTATTGTGGTGGAGACGAAAAAAAACTAGAAAAGCTAGATACAGCGATTGATAAACAAGGGTTGAGGCTCGACCGTTCGTCACTGTAGGAGCTGCCAGAAATCACCGGCTCTTCAACACGCAAGTTATACTTTTGTATCAATCAAATCACATATTACTCGGGTAGATAATCTCAAGTAGATCCTTCATGTGTTAGCCCAAATCACCGACTAGTATGTTTTAAATAAGTGACCCACTGATCAGATCAGATGACTGGTCCGAACCCTCGACTGGTCCGAACCCTTGATGGTCCGAACCCTTGACTGGTTTCAAACGGATTCGTTGGACAATAAAGCAGACTGTAAACGGATGGGGTTGTAGGCGCCCTTATCAAACACAAACAATAAATATAAATCAGGAACGTACACGGTAAGCTGTCCAATATACAAGTACAGTTAGAAATAGAAATACAAATAGCTAGAGCTTCATTTAAGGAGGTTATTAATAGAGTATTCAAGAGGTTGCTAGTAGAATTACAGTAAATCAACCATTCAAATCATTATGAAGCTCTGTATAGTCTGCAGTCAATCAAACAAACGGGCTTCCACATGGATAAATTGTCATTTTTGTGGAAATTGGTGTCACGCCCCTTGTGCAGATATCCAAGAACTAGCTACAAGCAGTATTAAAACAGGGAAGTGTTTTTGGGTATGCCCAAATGAGGAAAATCTGTGGACTAAAATCACAAGGGTATTAAAAGAGGATAACATCAAAGCTGCTTTCATAGACAAAACCCGGAAGCTTTCTACAACAGATGGGAACATAAAAAGTCTGGGCTGAATGGTACTGCCCTTGATACTGGCCATGTAGTCAGAAACTGTAAGGCTGGAGGTGATGTCCTGGTAGTCAGTAAATGTGGGCTGATGTGCTGTCCTGGGAACAGTAATGGTGAAGTGAGTGCTGTCCTGGGAGACAGTAATGGTGATGGAGTGTTCTGAGACAGTAATGGTGAAGCTGGAGGTGCTGTCCTGGGAGACAGTAATGGTGAAGCTGGAGATTGTGCTGGTCCTGGAGACAGAATTAAGCAGGAAGGATCTTAAGCCTCTAGGGGACAGACCGTAGTGGGAAACAAGTGTAGTCAAAGATAGATAAAACCAATATTGCAAACTAGAATACACAGGAAATGAGCAAACAAGAGGACTCACTAGCAATAGTGAGGATATATTACCAAAAAACACTGGTGGGAGCTCCATTGTTGGTGCTAGGAGGATAGGAATAAGACAGGGAAAACATTGCACGCAACAGGGAATGCGTCATGAAACGCAAGGCAACCGGAAAACCAGCCTGTGCACATACTATGCACTTGGTATACTGCAGACACGGGAAAATCTGGAAAACAGACGGGACGTGCAACTTGACCACCTAGAAGAAAAATGCCATGCAATATGACAACAGGAAATGCAAACTCCCTTCCTGTAAGCTTTTTCACCTGAAAATGTTGTACCTTCAGTACAGGGAAGATGTGCTATAACTTAAATTGCCAGGCACACCATCTAAAGGGGAACAAAAAGATACCAAAACATCCAGGCCATGGGAAAACTGGGTAGCCACCAGCCACTCAGAGGAGAGAGGTTTTTAGTGCCAGGAAGGAAAAAACCTGGCCAGGAAATGGCCCAGAATCGTTCACCAAAATCCAGTCTCTGGAGGTGGAAACACAGTCGATGGCCTCCACTCCAAACCAACTCAGATAAAGATACTAATGCGTGAAAAAAAAAAATCCCCCCCCAGTACCAACAATACCACCAGTTCCGATGACATTCTTACTTTGCAAATATAAGGGTCTAAAGCAGCAACAAACAACAAAATACCTTTATTCCCGTGGATGCTTGCGAGGCAAAGGCAATGTTCGCGGCTTGCACTGAGACCCACATATAAACGATCACCTTGGACAACGAAATATGGATCCCAGGTTCAACCTTACAGATGTGACAGAGTGGTGGAACAGGCAAAGGGGGGGGGGGGCGAGCGAGTTGCCTGTACATAGCAAGGTCACTTGTTTGCACAGAACTGCTTTATTGCCTCAAATGATGTAGTGGAAGTTTTATCAGTAAAGGTCGAGAACCAATACCTAGTCTTGTGGTAGTCTACAAGCCTCCGGATGCAAACATCCTGCAATTCCAGGAACAGCTGTTAAAAAATGTCCACTGTCTGGAAAATCTTCCTAGCTTCCTGCCACCCAAATCTTGCTCCTCGGGGGATTTCAAATTAAGGCAACTAAAAATGGAGGAATATAGCAAATAAATATTGTTGACAGTAAAAACACCAGGAGGCAGCTCTGATGAAAAATCACACTCACACGAGCTTTTTTTTCTAAAATCTTGCACAAAAATTCAATTTAAACCAGCAAATAATAGAGCCTACTAGGACTGAAGAATACACAGACCTCATTCTTCACTAACAATGATGATCTGATAAGAAATGTCACCATACAAAATACAATATACTCAGATCAACAACATAAATTGAGGTTCAGGACATGTATGCGTGGGAGCCCCAGACCGAACATAATGAGATGTCACGAGGGGAGCATTCACCAAATTCAACTTCATCAATATACAAAAACATAAAGTGGGACCAAGTAAACCCAAGTCCTAACCGATATAATGCTGGAGATATACTAAGAACACAGACCCCACTTTGCCAAGAACAGATTAACTTTGGTGGCACTCGATGTATGCACAAGGACTTATTCCTTCTATGAAAAAAGGAGGGGCCGTAGATGTTAAAATACGAAAGAGACAGGCGCTCCCTTTACAGCGACGGAAAAAGATAACAGAGCGGATAAAAGAGGTCAATATACTGAATGGCGTAGGGAGACACTGGTCTGAGAAATAGCAGCATCGAACTAAGCTAAAGGAATCTTATAGGAGTCAGGAAATCGCGGGGAAGACTAAAAAGCATAAATGAAATCGAAAGAAACCCATAGTATTTCTTCTCCTTTGCCAATCAAGTCGAGAACAACGTCCAGTCTTGGGCCCCTACTTAAACAAAGATGGGGGTCCTACACAGATGACAGCAAGGAAATGAGTGAGCTACTCAAGTCCCAATATGACTCAGTTTTTTAGCAAGCCCTAACCAGACTGAGAGTCGAAAGATCAAAAATTAATTTTTTATGAGAGCCACAAAATTTGGTTAACACAAGGCTATCCGATGTTATCCTGACGCCAATGACTTCGAAAAGGCGATAAATGACTTGCCCATTTTTTTTGCACCTTGCCCCGGGGCCAGACTCATGAAATCCGTGTTCATCAAGAACTACAAGAAGCCCCTATCACGAGCCTTTTCCCATCCTATGGACGGACGGGAGCCTGGGACACGGGGGTCGTCCCACAGTTAACTAAAAAACAAACAGACATAGCACCTTCTACAAAGGGGGCAGTAAAGCAACAGCAAAAACTACAGACGCCCTGATAGCACTAACATCCATATCATAAAAACTCTTTGAAGGGCCCTAAGAAGCACAGATACCACCCATCTAGAAACACCCCATCAGTACCACAACCCAGGGCAACTGGGTTTGGAAACAGGTCGCTCCTGTCTGTCTCAGCTATTGGATCACTACGACAAGGTCCTAAATGCACTAAAGACCAAAAAAAAGAATGCCAGAGATGTATTATATACAGACTTTTGCAAAGCCTTCGACAAGTGTGACCATGGCGTAATAGGGCACAAAATGCGTGTGCTAAAGGAATAACAGGAAAAGTTGTCAGATGGATCTATAATTTTTTCCACTAAACAGAATACAGAGAGTAGTCGTCAACAGAGTAAAGTCGAGGCAGAGCTACGGTGGAAAAGCTCTGTTCCACAAGGCACAGTACTCGCTACCATCTTGTTCCTCACCTCATATCCGACATAGACAAGGATTGTCACCACAGCATGTGTCTTCCTTTGCAGATGACACCCGAATCTGCATGACAGTGTCTTCCATTGCAGGACACTGCATGGCTCAGGCGGACATCAACCAAATCTTTCAGTGGGCTGCAGAAAACAATATGAAGTTCAACGATGAGAAATTTCAATTACTCAGATATAGTAAACACGAGGAAATTAAATCTTCATCAGAGTACAAACAAATTCTGGCCACAAAATAGAGCGAAACACCACGTCAAAGACCTGGGAGTGATCATGTCGGAGGATCTCACCTTCAAGGACCATAACATTGTATCAATCGCATCTGCTAGAAAAATGACAGGATGGATAATGAGAACCTTCAAACTAGGGATGCCAAGCCCATGATGACACTCTTCAGGTCACTTGTTCTATCTAGGCTGGAATATTGCTGCACACTAACAGCACCTTTCAAGGCAGGTGAAATTGCTGACCTAGAAAATGTACAGAGAACCTTCACGGCGCGCATAACGGAGATAAAACACCTCAATTACTGGGAGCGCTTGAGGTTCCTAAAACTGTATTCCCTGGAACGCAGGCGGGAGAGATACATGATTATATTCACCTGGAAAATCCTAGAGGGACTAGTACCGAACTTGCTCACGAAAATCACTCACTACGAAAGCAAAAGACTTGGCAGACGATGCAACATCCCCCCAATGAAAAGCGGGGGTGTCACTAGCACGTTAAGAGACCATACAATAAGTGTCAGGGGTCCGAGACTGTTCAACTGCCTCCCAGCATACATAAGGGGGATTACCAACAGACCCCTGGCAGTCTTGAAGCTGGCATTGGACAAGCACCTAAAGTCGGTTCCTGACCAGCCGGGCTGTGGCTCGTACATTGGTTTGCGTGCAGCCAGCAGCAACAGCCTGGTTGATCTGGCTCTGATCCACCAGGAGGCCTGGTCACAGACCGGGCTGCGGGGGCGTTGACCCCCGGAACTCTCTCCAGGTATACTCCAGGTATAAACAGCAGCGCTGAGCCGCTGGAACAGGAAAACTAGCTGCCCTGGGATCCCTAGTTACCCTGATGAGTCTTTTTCCCAGCTCCTTAAGGAATTTAGATGAATTCTTTCCACATGAGCCAAGGGTCTCTGAGCCTGTGGGAACAAGCATATAATGATGGGCAAGTTTTCCGTATTTTGTAGACTTTTGGGACTCCCTGAAGCTGGCAGCTGCTCCTCCTTCCTCGCTGGTGTATTGGAGATAGGTATCAACCAAGGTAGATGCACATGTGTAGTCCCACACCACCTGCTTGACATATGTCCAAGCTTGAAGGGTGATACCATCTGGACGCTTTTTGCTGCCATCAGGTCTGCATTAGTTAGGTGGCTCCCTTACTGCTGGGCATCTGGCTGTTGTGAGGCTCCTCTTGATAATGTTATTAACCTCCTCATGTCTTGCAATCTTTCCCTCGAATTTACAGCACACAAGACCATGGTACCCGAATCGGTCTTCTGCTTCAATGTCACAAATACACCTGTGTTCGGCAAGAATAGGGGCAACAAGTCGAAGGAAGGGCATCACCAACGCGGATGGTCTGTGGGTCGAGGGGTGTGCCAGGGCTGGAGTTTGAAACAGCCAACAGAAAGTCCCCTGCATGAGGAGCTCTCACTACCAGGAGGCGGGCTGTATCCTTCCCTGACACACTCTGAAGCATTGTTGAAGCTATATTCCCCACTACTGGGCCATCCCAGTGCGAATGTTTGTAGTTGTTGGGGGGAGCAGGTCTGGTTTCAGAACCCGTTAGATTATCTCAGATCATGGCTCCGTCAGCGAACTTTTGGCCCTGGACTCCAATTTGTCTCTAAGATGTTCAGGGAGATTCTCTGGTAGAAACCCTCTGGATACAACGCATGAGGACAGAAAAGCAGGTAGCGCAATCTGTGACGACTTGCGGACACCAATGCCTCCTAGTCTGACTGGAAGTGTAGCTTTGTCCCACTGGCCGTCTTCTAGAGTAAGGTTAAGTACTTTTGTAAAAATCTGCCTCAGGATACTGTCATAGTCGTGCAATATGGGGTTATCATATGAAGGTGCACATCGTAGGAAATATATCAACCTGGGCAGACTCAAGCACTTTGTGAGAAGGTACAAGGCATCATGGATAACATATTTATATATATATATATAATATATATATATATATATAATATATATATATATATATATATATTATATATATATATATATATATATAATATATATATATATATATAATATATATATATGTCGTGCTGAATAGGTAACTTGGTCAGTTAGGAAGAACTTATCTAAAATTAAATCCTTTCTAAATTTTTTTCTTATACGTTTAAAGATATATTTTTTCATTTATGTTAATGTATAGCATAACAATTTTGTACCAAAAGGACCTTAGAAAACGTACCTTACCTTATTATAACAAGCGCAATTTAATTTAGCCTAATCCAACTAAATATATTATAGATAAGTTTACAATAAATTAATAATAAACAAACACAATGAAATATATTTCATTCTTTAGGTTCAATGTGTCATGCGAAATTATTGCATATATACACACATATACTGTTTTAATGATGAAATTAATGCATTTTTCGGGTACGTAAAAGGTATATTATACCTGGTGTCTTGTGTTTGGGAGGCACATGATGGCATCACTCATCACTATCATCACCATTAACCATCTTAATACTCGCCACACACTCATCACATCTGATGATGACTCACCCACCAGCAGAACCTGATGAAGAATAAAACTTTCAATAAATACTACTAAGAACATCCAAGTAACATATAATCAGATATAACGTTCTCATAATACAGCATCCTACCCATCAGTGTACCCAAGATGCATATATGCCATACCTAAGCTTGCTCAAGACACAGATTAGATATAATTCAACCCTTCCAGCAGGCCCAAGAGCTAAAGATCAACACCTTTAAGAAGCTTATGAGATTTACATTTTGCTCACCACATTGATGAAGCCTACTACCAGTAGCTTAAGAGGCACTTCAGATATCCTGTCTTCTAATAATGTGTAATTTTCCCCAATTATATACCTTGTCCATAATTACTATCGCATTTGCTTTGCCTACTTTCATAATGTGAAGTCTAGGACATTCCCTAATTAAGGGAAGATCCTAGATTTCGTCTTACGAAAGCAGAAAAAGCAAATGCGATAGTAGTTATGGACAAGGTAGATTACACGGAAAAAATAAGCATAATAGGAGACAGAGAAACTCACGCACCTCATAACATCCTCGAAGGTTCCAGATCATTACGCTGGAGAGGCAGGGGACCTGTAGACCAACACATTCATAAGGAGTAGAAGATGGAGGTCATCTCGGTCAAACACTGTTACAATACGAAATAAATGAGACGAGATTATATGTTTTGGTCTCTGCCCCATATCCTGTAACAGTCTGGGAGCTTCATCTCTGGTTGATTTAAACAGTATTTTCGGTCCAAGATGGATCGAAACGTCGTCATAAGTTTCCTTTCCCTATATGCGGGTTATTTCTGTATTTCATTGATTAGTGTGTTGAAGGATCCTGGGCGAGCTGTATTTTTGAGGTGTGCGTAGATTATGCTTATTACTATCGTGACTGGTATGGGATCTCAGAGGGTCGTGGCTGGGTCTATTGGAATTGTGATAGGAGTTGATTTGACTTGAAGGATATTCTGAGTGTTTTCCTGAAGTCTGGTTATTGCAGCATAAATGGTGTGTTTGACTGTATTATTTTTTTCTTATTTTTCTCTTTTTATTATTATAATTTCTTACCTTAAACTGGAAGGGAACTTAGCTGGTAAAGTACGACGGTCACCGTAATAGTTAAAGGCATTTGGTGAGGCTTCATTTTTGTAGTCCTTGAAAGTGTCTTTCCTTTCGATATTCAGAATAGAATTTCTGGTCTTTCAGAGGGTAGCTGCTAGCGATGTGATTGTGGTTCTAGTAGTTCCAGCGTGGCTTACAGAGGTGGTATTGTTGTCCCTCGATCTTCCTTAGATGGAAATGCAGTGCCTAATTAGTGGCTTTCTTTTGTGCCAACCAGTACTTCATTACATGTAAACTGCATTATTTGTACTGCATAAAGAAACAAAAATTGAATTTTGCATATGTACAATTTGATGTGCTAACCTTATTTTTTCAAGCGTGATCTTTATATTAGGTGTTCTGTGTATTAATACTATTTCCTTTACTAAGGTCCATGAAATGCAGTCCTCATTGTCTGATTTTAGGTCTTGATGTGTGGTTACCTAAGCCTGTGTCCATTTTTTTTAATTATCTCTTTGGTCTTCAGGGTTGATAGTAATATGACTTCTTAGTTCTTGTTCTTCAGTAGCTTCACTGCGGGGGTTGCGATGATTAGGTCAACATCTGCAGCTAGAAACCCCTGATTGCTCTGAGGTTAGGAAATTTCACGTCCAGTCGGTGGGTAGAACCTGTCAGTAATTATTGCACTGAACGTACCGAAAGAGGCACATACAAACTGCATAACACCAGCAGCTCATTCGAGGCTAGCAGATCTTTCAGTTCTTTTCAAAAACCTAAGGAATCCTTCAGGCCAGTATACTCAACGTATATGAGACCTATAGAGTATATTAGAAAAAGCACATTAAAAACACTGGAGAAAGTAGATTTAGAACTAGACTGATTTTAAAAATTGGGAGGATCGGATAATATATTTTGACAACCATGGAAGACAGAACCAGAGTAGACATGATAACCACGTATAAGGTATTCACAGATTTCCACAGAGCAGAGAGGGACGATTTATTACCAATGCGAGGCACAGGGAGGAGAGGACATAAATGAAAGCTGAGACCACAGATGAGCTACCAAGAGGTTAGAAAATATTTTTTTTCGGAATCAAGATGGTAAACAAGTGGAATGAACTAGATGTTGAAATGGTTGAGTAGCAAAGACAGAGCTCAAAAGGCCAGGTACCTGTAAATGCCGGAAAAGTTTTTGAGGTTGAGGTACTTAGTCCCGACCCCAGGAAATACAGTTCACTGAGTAGAAACACGCAAACACAGGGCCTGGTTGATCAGGCCCTGATCCACCATGAGACCTGGTCACAGACAGGGCCGAGGGGGCGTTGACCCCCGAAACTCTCTTCAGGTATACACCAGGTATATATGTAGGATTGCTCATTATGCCAGCTGGTTTCATAATGGATTGGTGACGCCCGACCAGTGTCTACGCACCAAAACTTCATACCACGTCAGTTGTGAATGGTTATATAACGCGTTTAGCTGTTACTGTACCATACAGTGACAGGCACACAAGATTGCGGGATAACATAGGTAAAGGTCAAAAGATATTAGAAAAAATAAAACAATTGGATCATAGAAATATAATCGGAAAGGTATAGCAGATTCCCAAGTAAGGCATATTAACCGACCCTGAGAAGGGTAGTGGGCAATATTTAGGAAGAGATACTTATGAGTACCTCTGAGAACATGTCGAGTACCCCGGAGGAGGACATTTAAACGGACAAAGAGCACATACTATTCCTTTCTTTTATTAATTAAAATGGTTACACAGAATAATAGGAGTCCATGTATATAGTATCCAATGAGAAAAGTATTTTCTCAAATCACATGACCTGTTATAAGCGGCAAAAAAAAGCTTGGGGCTGGCTATTATATCTTCTCATTTCATACTTGACATTTCAGAAACCCTCCTACCCTATATGGGGAGTAGGGGGACAGTAGTGGTGCGTGGGTGGCACCGAAGGTTGAGCACATTCTGAGAGAAGCTGTGGCCAGTGACACACTACACTACGCTATCCTAAGAATACTCCCCCTGCTTTAGTTCCTCTCCTGCAACATTGCATAGCTCCTGATGATGCACCGAGAAGTGTGAAAGAACTTGAGCTAAAGATTTCCACCCCCCCCCACCCGTGACATGTCTTTCATAGTTAAGATTGCCCGTCTGATATTGTTTGCAATATATATATATATATATATATATATATATATATATATATATATATATATATATATATATATATATATATATATATATATATATATAAATATATATACAGTATATATATATATATATATATATATATATATATATATATATATATATATATTATATATATATATATATATATACAGTATATATATATGTATATATAATATATATATATTTTATATATATATATATATATATATATATATATATATATATATATATCTATATATAAATATTTAAGAGACACATTGTTGATATAAAGATGGCATATACAGTACATGAGGTGTGAGAGATACATGTCTAGTACATATTGTTACGTGTTTGTCATTGATATTATTGCGGAAATCTCATCCAGCTCCTCAGAGCCCAAAATATGTGCGTGCCCAAAATATGGCAGGCATTACCCCTCTGACTGGCAGTGCTGAGTTGCTGAAACAGAAATCTAGCTGCCTGGGGATCCCTAGTTACCCTGATGAGTCTTTTGCCTAGCTCCTTAAGGAACTTAGATGCACTCTTTCCCCATGAGCCAAGGGTCTCTGAGCCTGTGGGAACAAACATATAATGATGGGCAAATTCTCTATATTTTCTAGACTTTTGGGACTCCCTGAAACTGGCGACTGCCCTTCCTTCTTCCCTTGTGGAGATAGGTATCAGCCAAGGTAGACGCACACGTGTAGTCCCACACTACCTGCTTGCTGTCTGTCCAGCCTTGAAAGGTGATACCATCTGGATACTTCTGGCTGCCATCATATCTGCATAGTTGGGGTGGCTCCCTTACTGCTGGGCATCCGGCTGTTGTGAGGCTCCTCTTGATAATGTTATTAACCTCCTCATATCTTGTAATCTTTCCCTCGAATTTATGGCACACAAGACCATGGTACGCAAATCGGTCTGCTGCTTCACTTGCACATATGCACTAGTGTTCGGCGAGAATAGGGGAGGCAAGTCGATGGGCAACACTAATGCGGATGGTCTGTGGGTCGAGGCGTGTGCCAAGGCTGGAGTTTGGAACAGCCACCAGGCTCTGGTGGCCTGGTGGTTAACGCTCTCGCTTCACACGGCGAGGGCCTGGGTTCGATTCCCAGCCAGAGTAGAAACATTGGACGTGTTTCTTTCAACCTGTTGTCTATGTTCCCCATCAGTAAAATGGGTACCTGGGTGTTAGTCGACTGGTGTGAGTCGCATCGTGGGACACTGACCTAAGGAGGCCTGGTCACAGACCGGGCCGCGGGGGCGTTGACCCCCGGAACTCTCTCCAGGTAAACTCCAGGTAACTGGGCCATCCAGTGAGACTCTTTGTAGTTGTTGGGAGGGGGGCAGAGTCTAGTTTCAGAGCCCGTTAGATTATCCCAGATAATGGTTCCGTCAGTGAACGTTTGGTTCTGGACTCCAATCTTGTCCCTAAGGTGTTCAGGGAGAATCGTTGCTACAAGCCCTCTGGATGCAACGCATGAGGACAGGAAAGCAGGTAGCGCAATCTGCGATGACTTGCGGACACCAATGCCTCCTAGTCTGACTGGAAATGCAGCTTTGTTCCACTGTTGGCCTTCTAGAGTAAGGTTAAGTTCTCTCGTAAAAATCTGCCTCAGGATACTGTCATATTCGTGCAGTATAGGGTTATCATATGAAGGTGCACATCTTAGGAAATATGTCAACCTGGGCAGACTCAAGCACTTTGTGAGAAGGTACAATGCATCGTGGGTGTGAAGATTGGCTATTCGTTGTTTCATTCTCCTCAACTTTTCCAGTTTCTTCCTGAGAATTGTGTCAATGGCATCTTTTCCCAGAGGTGCTCCAAGCAAGACGCTATTTGTGGGAGCAATAATTGATCCTCCTGGAAGTTTTGATCTCACTGCATCCATTATTTGTTGACTGACTGAGATGATTTCACATTTGAATGGATTCAGGATGAGACCCATTTCCTGTCCCCGAGTCATCATCTGTGTAAGATCATCAAGAAGGGACTCCTTTGTGCCTGCTATTGTGCCATCATCCAGGAACCAGATGTTTAGCTCACTGGTCAGTCTGACTGTAATTTCCCTAACCGCTATAGAGAAGATAAATGGTGTGAGAGACTCCCCTTGCTGGACACCCTCTGATGAAGTGATTTCATGTTCTCCAAACTGGAGCATTGATTCCTTGCTATATCCAGCTGAAACAAAAGGGAAGAGACCAGGGAAATGTTCTTGTACAGCTTCTAATGCCACGTCTCTTTTCAGGATATTAAATGCATTCTTGAAATCTAATTTTACCACTGCATTGTCCTCAGGCAGGTTGTTGATATACGCCTTTGTTGCATGAACCGCTTCTTCACTTCCTTGAGAGACCCCAAAGCCAAGCTGGTTTGGTTGAAGCATCATGGCCGCCTCTGCGTGAATACTTTGGACAGCAACTTTGGAAACGAGGCGTCGAAAAGTGTTGCCCACTGCAATCGGCCTAATTCCTCCATCCTTCTTTTTAAGGGCACAAAGTGATGCATCAGAAAAGAAAGGTTTAATTTCGTCAGGAATAAGACCTGCCAAGGAATTGTTGACGAACCTTGTGATCTCTGAAAACAGTGTCTCTGCAATCTCCCCGATAACTGGATTAACAATTTCCTTTAAATACTGTGGCCTTATTCCAGTGTAGCCCCCAGCAGAGCCGGAGGGGAACGACATTATTGCTTTGTAAATGTCCGAGTCTTCCACTATGAATGGTACCACAGTGGGGACAGAAGTGTTGGCAGTGACTGGTCACTCCCTTGTTAACATTAGCCCCACATTATTTTTTTCCATAACATATGCCTCGAATTATTCCATGCATCGACACGTAATCACTTTTAAGTTAACTGGAAGCGTGGCACATGGAGGTAGATGTTTTTTTATGAGAGCTTTTCATATATATATATATATATATATATATATATATATAATATATATATATATATATATATATATATATATATTATATATATATACAGTTATATATATATATATATATATAATATATATATATATATATATAATTATATATATTATATATATATTATATATATATATATATATATATATATATAAATATGTATCTATATATAAATATTTAAGAGACACATTGTTGATATAAAGATGGCATATACAGTACATGAGGTGTGAGAGATACATGTCTAGTACATATTGTTACGTGTTTGTCATGATATTATTGCGGAAATCCCATCCAGCTCCTCAGAGCCCAAAATATGTGCGTGCCCAAAATATGGCAGGCATTACCCCTCTGAATGGCAGTGCTGAGTTGCTGAAACAGAAATCTAGCTGCCTGGGGATCCCTAGTTACCCTGATGAGTCATTTGCCTAGCTCCTTAAGGAACTTAGATGCACTCTTTCCCCATGAGCCAAGGGTCTCTGAGCCTGTGGGAACAAACATATAATGATGGGCAAATTCTCTATATTTTCTAGACTTTTGGGACTCCCTGAAACTGGCGACTGCCCTTCCTTCTTCCCTTGTGGAGATAGGTATCAGCCAAGGTAGACGCACACGTGTAGTCCCACACTACCTGCTTGCTGTCTGTCCAGCCTTGAAAGGTGATACCATCTGGATACTTCTGGCTGCCATCATATCTGCATAGTTGGGGTGGCTCCCTTACTGCTGGGCATCCGGGCTGTTGTGAGGCTCCTCTTGATAATGTTATTAACCTCCTCATATCTTGTAATCTTTCCCTCGAATTTATGGCACACAAGACCATGGTACGCAAATCGGTCTGCTGCTTCACTTCCACATATGCACTAGTGTTCGGCGAAAATACGGGAGGCAAGTCGATGGGCAACACTAATGCGGATGGTCTGTGGGTCGAGGCGTGTGCCAAGGCTGGAGTTTGGAACAGCCACCAGGCTCTGGTGGCCTGGTGGTTAACGCTCTCGCTTCACACGGCGAGGGCCTGGGTTCGATTCCCAGCCAGAGTAGAAACATTGGACGTGTTTCTTTCAACCTGTTGTCTATGTTCCCCATCAGTAAAATGGGTACCTGGGTGTTAGTCGACTGGTGTGGGTCGCATCCTGGGACACTGACCTAAGGAGGCCTGGTCACAGACCGGGCCGCGGGGGCGTTGACCCCCGGAACTCTCTCCAGGTAAACTCCAGGTAACTAGGCCATCCCAGTGAGACTCTTTGTAGTTGTTGGGAGGGGGGAGCAGGTCTAGTTTCAGAGCCCGTGAGATTATCCCAGATAATGGTTCCGTCAGTGAACGTTTGGTTCTGGACTCCAATCTTGTCCCTAAGGTGTTCAGGGAGAATCGTTGCTACAAGCCCTCTGGATGCAACGCATGAGGACAGGAAAGCAGGTAGCGCAATCTGCGATGACTTGCGGACACCAATGCCTCCTAGTCTGACTGGAAATGCAGCTTTGTTCCACTGTTGGCCTTCTAGAGTAAGGTTAAGTTCTCTCGTAAAAATCTGCCTCAGGATACTGTCATATTCGTGCAGTATAGGGTTATCATATGAAGGTGCACATCTTAGGAAATATGTCAACCTGGGCAGACTCAAGCACTTTGTGAGAAGGTACAATGCATCGTGGGTGTGAAGATTGGCTATTCGTTGTTTCATTCTCCTCAACTTTTCCAGTTTCTTCCTGAGAATTGTGTCAATGGCATCTTTTCCCAGAGGTGCTCCAAGCAAGACGCCATTTGTGGGAGCAATAATTGATCCTCCTGGAAGTTTTGATCTCACTGCATCCATTATTTGTTGACTGACTGAGATGATTTCAAACAGCTCCGGGGAGAACCTTGAGTTTTTCCTGAGGTACGTTTCTTGTCTTCTCTGAGGATGAGAGTCCCCATTCCAGCTATAGAGGTGGTAATTCCCTATATTTTTTATTATTGAAATATATATATATATATATATATATATATATATATATTATATATATATATATATATATATATATATATATATATATATATATATATATGATTATATATATATATATATATATATATATATATATATATATATATTATATATATATATATATATATTATATATATATATATATACATGTTTGTGTGTGTGTGTGTGTGTGTGTATGTGTGTCTATACTCACCTAGTTGTGGTTGCAGGGGTCGAGTCATAGCTCCTGGCCCCGCCTCTTCACTGGCCGCTACTGGGTCACTCTCCCTGCACCATGAGCTTTATCGTAGTTCTGCTTAAAGCTATGAGTGGATCCTGCCTCCAGTACATCGCTTCCCAAACTATTCCACTTCCTGACTGCTCAGTGACTGAAGAAATACTTCCTAACATCCCTGTGATTCATCTGAGTCTTCAACTTCCAACTGTGTCCCCTTGTTGCTGTGTCCCATCTCTGAAACATTCTGTCTCTGTCCACCTTGTCAATTCCTCTCGGTATTTTATATGTCGCTATCATGTCCTCCCTATCTCTCCTGTCCTCCAGTGTTGTCAGGTCGATTTCTCTTAACCTCTCCTCGTAGGGCATACTCCTTAACTCTGGGACTAGTCTTGTTGCAAACCTTTGCATTTTCTCTAGTTTCTTTACGTGCTTGGCTAGGTGTGGGTTCCAAACTCGTGCTGCATACTCCAAAACGGGCCAAACGTACACGGTGTACAGGGTCCTGAACGATTCCTTATTAAGATGCTGTTCTTAGGTTTGCTAGGCGCCCATATGCTGCAGCAGTTATTTGGTTGACGTGTGCCTCAGGAGATGTGCATGGTGTTATACTCACCCAAAGATCTTTTTTCCTTGAGTGAAGTTTGTAGTCTCTGGCCCCCTAGACTGTACTCCGTCTGCGGTCTTCTATGCCCTTCCCCAATCTTCATGACTTTGCACTTGGCGGGGTTGAACTCCAGGAGCCAATTGTTGGCCCAGGCCTGCAGCCTGTCCAGATCCCTTTGTAGTTCTGCCTGGTCCTCATCCGAATGAATTCTTCTCATCAACAGGGGCACTTCGGAGTCTATTCCTTCCATCGTGTCGTTCACAAATACCAGAAACAGCACTGGTCCAAGAACTGACCCCTGTGGAACCCCACTCGTCGCAGGTGCCCACTCTGACACCTCGCAGTGTCCCGTGACTCGCTGCTTTCTTCATGATAGGTATTCCCTGATCCATTGTAGTGCCTTCCCTGTTATCCCTGCCTGGTCCTCCAGTTTTTGCACTAATCTCTTGTGTGGAACTGTCTAACGTTTTCTTATGGTCCAACAAAATGCAATCTACCCACCCCTCTCTCTTTTGTTTTACTGCTGTCAATCTATCATTGAACTCCAGTAGGTTTGTGACACAGGATTTCCAGTCCCTGAAACCGTGTTGGCTGTTGTTGATAAGCTCATTTCTTTCTAGGTGTTCCACCACTCTTCTCCTGACAATCTTCTCCATGACTTTGCATACTCTACATGTCAATGACACTGGTTTACAGTTTAGTGTTTCTTGTCTGTCTCCTTTTGTGTGTGTGTGTGTATATGTATGTTTTAGTTACCATTTTGTCCTAGGCACATGTCGATTAGACACTAGGCCTGTAGTATGTGTGTGTGTGTGTGTGTGTGTGTGTGTGTGTGTACTCACCTATTTGTACTCACCTATTTGTGGTTGCAGGGGTCGAGTCCTAGCTCCTGGCCCCGCCTCTTCACCGGTTGCTACTAGGCCCTCTCTCTCCCCGCTCCATGAGCTTTATCAAACCTCGTCTTAAAACTGTGTATGGTTCCTGCCTCCACTACGTCATTTTCTAGGCTATTCCACTGCCTTACAACTCTATGACTGAAGAAATACTTCCTACTATCTCTCTGACTCATTTGTGTCTTCAACTTCCAATTGTGGCCTCTTGTTTCTGTGTCCCCTCCCTGGAACATCCTGTCCTTGTCCACCTTGTCTATTCCACGCAGTATTTTATATGTCGTTATCATGTCTTCTCTGACCCTTTGTCCTCCAGGTCGTCAGGCCGGCGATTCCCTTTAATCTTTCTTCATAGGACTTTTCCCCTTAGCTCTGGAACTAACCATTTTGCATACCTTTTGTACTTTCTCTAGTTTCTTGACGTGCTTTTCCCAAGTGCGGGTCCAATCAGGTGCTTGCATACTCCAGTATGGGCCTGACATACACGGTGTACAGTTTCTTGAATGATTCCTTCTAAGGTAATAGGGTAATGCTGTTCTCAGTTTGCAAGGAGCCCTTATGCGGCAGCAGGTATCTGTTTTGATGTGGTGTTCCGGAGACATGCTCGGTGTTTATACTCACCCCAAGATCTTTCTCCTTGAGTGAGGGTTTGCTGTCTTTTTGGCCACCTAACTATATCTGTCTGTGGTCTTTTTGTTTTTTCTGTGCCCTTCCACTATCTTCATGACTTTGATTTGGCTGGAATTAAATTCGAGAAGCCATTTGCTGACCAGGTGTCCAGTCTGTCCAGGTCTCTTTGAAGTCCCGCCTGGTCCTCATCAGATTTTAATTCTCCTCATTTAACTTACATCATCTGCAAACGGGGACACTTCTGAGTCTAACCCTTCCCGTCATGTCGTTTAACATTACAAAAAATAGGCCATGGTCCTAGGACCGACCCCTGTGGGACCCAGCTCGTACAGGTGCCACTGTTGGATTCATCATTACGTACCATGACTCGTTGTTGCCTCTCACCGTCTGGTATTCTCTGATCCATTGCAGTGCCCTTCCTGTTTTAGGCGCCTGATGCTTAGTTTGCACTAATCTCTTGTGTGTGTGTGTGTGTGGGTGTGTGTGTGTGTGTGTGGGAGATGGAGTTAATTATCTGCAGACGGGAACATTGCAAACACAGCTTAATGGAAAGTCTTCTCTTACTTTTAGTATCTGGAATCTGTGAATTATTAATTATTGTCATTATTATTGTTTATTATTTTTATTAGTATTATTATTATTATTTTATTATTATTATTGGCAAAAATACCTGCATTAGGTTTCAGGGCATTACCTGAATATGTGCAAGTAATTTGGGGGAGCTAAGTGGACTTAGTCACAGGCAGGTCATGAACTGTAAACTCCTCGATACACACTTCTTCCACTTTTCACACAAAAAGCATACTCCGACAATAAATTATAATTTATGATATTTAAAACCAGCTACTCTGTTAATTGAAGTTGTGCGACTGTATATGTATGGGCTTGCTGTTGTACACAGATTATAATTATTATACATAAATTATTAGTGTTATTAAAAGGAAATTCGTATTACTACTTACCTTTTATTCAGGAGACACTAATGCTGATGAACACACCCTTACATTACGTTAGCAGCTAGAATTTACGTTGGCCAACACAAAAAACTAACTGTGCAACTTATGTGTAAGCGTCACTTAGCTGGGTACTGCTCCTGGGGAGTATTGGGTGTCCTCTATTTTACCGTCCTGGATGCCGAATTGTATGGTTGCCACACCCATTTGATCATAATTTTCAGCAGGAACGTATGTCAGAATATTCTAAATTACGGATTAGAGGCGATTTACAGCAATTTACCTTCTAGTATGCATGCTGATTACATTGCACCAATTCAGTCCGTGTTCACACATTAATTTCAGTATGCCGTCCTCGACCCAGCGTCACTCCTCAGCTATTCTATACTATCCTCTCTCGAAATTTCTCGAATGGGCCAAATCAGAATCATATTTTATTACCCAATTATTAAATTATTCATTCATATTTTCCACATTTAGGAAATTGTGTAAAAAAACGTCCACAGGAACAGTGATCTGCATACCTTCCTGACAGTGTAGTTGAGATGTGCACTACACCCTACACATGAGAAGCTCTGTAGGCCTCTACCTTACATACCACTTGCTCAGTTACGGCTACACTTGTGCTAACTTCGCTGCCTGGCTTCCTTACTATTGATTTTCCTTACTGATTTTTCACTCGGTTTCATATATCTTTAAAACAGCAATTATACGTTAAATAAAACCCCAAATCTTCCATTATATTTGAAGTCTGAGAACGCTCTTCAGGTTAAATATTTATTGGTATTCGTTAGGAATTGGCAACACCGATTCATGTCACGTCACAACACACGTACAGTATAGGACTAGGAGAAATAGGCTACAAGTGTTAGGGTTGCGTTGTGTTGTTGACTCACATTTCTCTCCAGTTTACTCGCTATCTTTTTTTTTTTTTTTTTTTTTTTTTTTCTTCTTATTCTTCTTCTTCTTCTTCTTATTTTGATCTGCTCACAAACTTCAACTATAATATTCGGTTTTACTTAACTTAAATCTGTTCGTTTTAAACTGTTATTTACAGAGTTCAGCCTATACCTCCTGGGGCTTTGGACTGTATTTTTACACGTACTTGGGCATAGTACCGCATACGTACATGTATGTGTATGTAACACTACAAATCTCCTTTCCTTATGTTGGACGTTGGTGTTTGTTAAAAATATATGAAGTCTTGCTTACTTCCTCACCATCTCAACCAAAAAACAAAAAATTGAACAGAGCAGTAAGAGCCTTTAATTATAATATATAAAAAAAATAAAAAAAATACTTAGGAAGAATAAAGAGTAACGACGCTCAGACATTATGATGTGCTATAATACTAGCCTTGTGCTATAATTAATAGCCTTGTGCTTTAATACTAGCCTTGTTGCTATATTACTAGCTTGTGCTATAATACTAGCCATGTGCTATAATACTAGCCTTGTGCTATAATACTAGCCTTGTGCTATAATACTAGCCTTGTGCTATAATACTAGCCTTGTGCTATAATACTAGCCATGTGCTATAATACTAGCCTTGTGCTATAATACTACCTTGTGCTATAATGACTTGACCATGTTGCTATATTACTAGCTTGTGCTATAATACTAGCCATGTGCTATAATACTAGCCTTGTGCTATAATTATAGCTTGCGGTATAATACTAGACTTGTGCTATAAATACTAGGCCTTGTGCTCTAAATATAGGCCTTGTGCTTTAATTACTAGCCTTGGGCTATAATACTAGCCTTGTGCTATAATACTTGAAGTGCTATTAATACTTGCCTTGTGCTATAATACTAGCATTGTGCTATAATACTAGCTTGTGCTTATAATATAGCCTTGTGCTATAATACTAGCCTTGAGCTATAATACTAAGCCTTGTGACTATAATTACTAGCCTTGTGCTATAATACTAGCTTGGGCTATTATACTAGCCTTGTGCTATAATACTAGCCTTGTGCTCTAATACTAGCCTTGTGCTTTAATACTAGGCTTGTTGCTATAATTCTAGCCATGTGCATAATACTTGCCTTGTGTATAATACTAGCCTTGTGCTATATACTAGCCTTGAGGTTATAATACTAGCTTGTGCTATAATACTAGCCTTGTGCTATAATTCAAGCCTGTGCTATGATACTAGCCTTGTGCTATTAATACTAGCCTTGTGCTATAATACTTGCCTTGTGCTATAATACTAAGACTTGTGCTATAATAATTTGCTTGTGCTTTTATACTAGCAATGTGCTATAATACTAACAATCGTGCTCTATAATACTTAGCCATGTGTATTATACTAGCCTTGTGCTAAATTGCTAGTTCTTGGGTTATACCAATAGCCTGTTGCATAATACAAGCCTTGTGCTATAATTCTAACCATGTGCTAAAATACTAGCCTTGTGCTATAATACTATTCACTGTGCTATAATGCCTAGCCTTGTCGCTATAATATAGGCCTTGTGCTATAATACTAGCCTTGTGCTATTATACTTGCCTTGTGCTTTAATACTAGCTTGTGTATAATTACTGGCATGTGCTATAATAATAGCCATGTGTACAATACTTGCCTTGTGCTATAATACTTGCAATGTGCTATAATACTAGCCTTGTGCTATAAAAATACTAAGACCTTGTGAGTAATATAGCATGTGCTATAATACTAGACATTATGCTATAATACTAGCCTTGGGCTAGTAATACTAGTTCTTGTGTAATTATTATAGGCCGTGTGCTAATAATACTAGCATTGTGCTATTTTATAGCCTTGTGCGATAATACTAGACAGTGCTATATTACTAGGCCATGTGGCTATAATACTATCCTTGTGCTATAATACTGCTTGTGCTATAATATAGCCTTGCGCTATAATATAGTCTTGTGCTTTTAGTACTGTACTTGTGGCTATAATACTAGCCTATGTGCTAATGATACTAGCCTTGTGCTATAATACTTGCCTTGTGCTATGGATATAGCCTGTGCTATGATACTAGACTTGTGATATTATAATACTTGCCATGTGCTATGATATAGGCCATGTGCTAGAATACTAGCCTTTGTGCTATATTACTAGCCTTGTGCTATAATACTTGACTTGAGCTTTGTTACTAGCTTGGTGCAATTAATATAGGCAGAGTCACTTGTTTGCACGAACTGCTTAATGACTCAATGATGTAGTGGAAGTTTTAGCATTAAAAGGTCGAGAACCAAAACCTAGTCATTGTTGTAGGTCTACAAGCCTCCGGATGAAACCATCCAGCAATTCAGGAACAGCTGTTAAAAAATTGACCACTGTCTGGAAAATCTTCCAGCTCCTGCACCCAACATCTTGCTCCTGGGGGACTTCACTTAAGGACCACCTAAAATGGTGGAAAAAGTGCAAATAATATTGTTGCAGTAATAACACCAGGAGGCAGCTCTGTGAAAACTCACACTCACGCGAGCTTTTAAAATCTCTGACTTAATTCAATTTAAACCAGGCAAATAATAGAGCCTTACTAACTGGAGAATACACTGACCTCATCTTCACTAACATGATGATCTTGATAAGACAATGTCAACCATATCAAAAACATTTACTCAGATCACAACTATAATTGAGGTTCTGACATGTTTGCGTGGAGCCCCAGACCGAACAAAATGAGACTCAGTCACGATGGAGCATTCACAAATTTCAATTCAATAACAAATACATAAAGTGGGACCAAGTAAACCAAGTCCTAACCGATATAAGCTGGGAAGATAATACTAAGCAACACAGATCCCTAACTTATGCCTGAACGATTAACTCGGTGGCACTCGATGTATGCACAAGCTTAGTCCTCTAGAAAAAGGAGGGAGTAGATGTAAATAGAAAGAGGACAGGCGCTCCCTTTACAGGGACGGAAAAGGAATTACAGAGCGGCTAAAGAGGTCAATATATCTGAAATGGCAGGGAGGACACTGGTCAGGAGAAATAGCAAAGCATCGAACTTAAGCTATAAGGAATCACTGTAGGAAGTCAGGAATCAGCGGGAAGAACTAAAAATGCCATAAATGAAATCGAAAAGAAAAACCCATGTATTTCTTCTCCTATTGCCAAAGCAAGTGAGAACAACGTCCTGTATTGGGCCCCTACTTAAACAAGATTGGGTCCTAATAAGTGACTGCAAGGAAATGAGGTGTGCTATCAAGTCCAAAATTGACTCAGTTTTTTGCAAGCCGGCTAATCCAAACTGAGGTGTCGAAGATCAAAATGAATTTTTTATGAGAGAGCACAAAATTTGATTAACACAAGCCTATCCGATGTTATCTGACGCCAAATGACTTAGAAACAGGCGATAAATGACATGCCATGCACTCTGCCCCAGGGCCATGACTCATGGAACTCTGTGTTCTTCATGAAATGCAAGAAGCCCTTATCACGAGCTTTTCCTTCCTTTGGAGGAGGGAGCATGGACACGGGGGTCGTCCTCAGTTACTAAAAATCAAACAGACTTTGCCACACTCCACAAAGGGGGCAGTAAGCAACAGCAAGAACTACAGACCAATGCACTACTTCCCATATCATAAAAAATCTTTGAAAGGGTCCTAAGAAGCTAGTTCACCACCATCTAGATCCATCAGTTACACAAACCCAGGGCACATGGGGTTTAGAAACAGGTCGCTCCTGTCTGTCCTCAAACTATGGGATCACTACGACAAGGTCCTATATGCAACTAGTACTAGAAGACAAAAAGAATGCGGATGTAATTTATACAGACTTTGCAAAAGCCTTCGACAAGTGTGACATGGGCGTTATTAGCACGCACAAAGATGCGCGCTAAAGGAATAACAGAGAAATGTCGGTCGATGGATCTTTTATCTCCTCCACTAACAGAACCACAGAGAGTAGTCGTCAACAGAGTAAAGTCCGTGGCAGCTACGGTTGAAAAGCTCTGTTCCACAAGGCACTGTATAGCTCCCATTTGTTCTCATCCTCATTCCGTCATTAGACAAGGATGGTCTGCCACAGCTCCGTGTTCTTCCTTTGCAGATGACACCCGAATCTGCATGACAGTGTCTTCCTCATTCGCAGACACCTGCAAGGTCCAGGCGCGACATCAACAAAACTCTTCAGTGGGCTGCTCAGAAAGAAAACAATATGAAGTTCAACGATGAGAATTTCAATTACTCAGATATGGTATACATGAGGAAAATTAAAATCTTCATCAGAGTACAAAACAAATTCTGGCCACAAAATAGAGGGACTTACCAACGTCAAAGACTGGAGTGATTATGTCGGAGGATCTCACCTTATAAAGGACCATTACATTGTATAGAATCTGCTAGAAAAAAGACAGGATGGATAATGAGAACCTTCAAAACTAGGAGGCAAGCCCATGATTGACACTCTTCAGGTCACTGGTTCTATCTAGGCTGGAATATTGTCTGCAATCTATCAGCACCTTTCAAGCAGGTGAAATTGCCGACCTTAGAAAATGTACAGAGAACTTTCACGGTGCGCAAAAACGGAGATAAAAAACGCCTCATTTACTGGGAGCGTTGAGGTTTCTAAACTGTATACCCTGGAACGTAGTGAGGGGTGATACTTGATGAATATTCACTGGAAAATCCTAGAGGGACTAAGTACCGAACTTGCACACGTAACATCACTACCGAAAGCACAAAAGTCTTGGCAGACGATTGCACCATCCCCCCAAATGAAAAGCAGGGGTAACAGGGGTGTCACTTGCACGTTAAGAGACATTTACAATAATTGTCCAGGGGCCGAGACTGTTCAAAACTGACCTCCAGACACATTAGGGGGATTACCAACAGGACCCCTTTTTCTTGTCAAAACTCTGTGGAGATTTTTGGCACTAACCTGCTTGTGTTTATTTATAAATATATATGTAATGAAACTTAGCTGATAAATGACAGCAAATTCGTCTTACACAGTCGCCCTGCAGAGTGGTCTAGAAGCTGTCGAAACCATACCAACAGTGGGCTGTCAAGAGACTACAAGGTTTGTAAGTATAAATTACCCTAGGGGGTGTTATGTAGCATATTTCATTCGATGAGGCTGACGAAATACCTACTTGTTTGGACTCAAAAGTCACACCTTACTGCCGATTGTAGGCTTTGATACAAACTCCTTGTGACTCAAGAATTGCGCATTCCCCGATCTACATGGAAATTCGTAATCATACCTTGCTCTTTGTAAATGTGAGCTATGGTGTTCTAAACACCTTCGAAGATAGCGGTGACTGATAGAAGCTGAAGTGTCTTGGATGTCCTTTGTCTTCCATTGTCTAGAAACACACAATGGTACACTATGTTTTCCACAAGATTTGTCTTTATGTTCACCAATGTATCACAAGAGAAAGCTGATCACACCTCTCTTTGTTTATCGTGTTTGATGAGACATTTGTCCCCACACTAAACGCATAGATGAGTGAATCTTGTGGTTATCTGGTGTCAGTGTCACTCTCATAGAGTCAAGCATTAGTCTGCCAGACGCACTGTGTCCATGCCGTCACTGCACTTATACCACAAATAAAAACCGCTGACATACAGTACCTTGCTCCTTGTCACCTCCTCGATGAAGCAAAGCAGAATGTTTGTTTCTTGCTGTCTTAAGCGTAGACACAATGTACAGCTATTTTTACTATGTAATAAAGTGGGAGCTGGATTTTCATTAATTGTACTGCTAAGCAAGGGATGTACTGTCTCTTATAAAAAATAACGTTTGCAACACCCCTGCAAAGGAGCAGAGGTCACTTGAATTCGTGCAGAGCATCTGTGATCAATTACTCACTCTAGCAGGTAACAAGACGCTCGCCCCCTCTGAGTGGCCCCTCAGGGCCTGAGTGGGCTTGGGCCCCTCAGGGCTGAAGGGCTGAGGGGGCTGATACCCCCTCATGGAGAAAATTTCTCCACACCTGGGGGCGGCTGGATGGTTCGCTGCTGGTGCAAACTATTCTTCCATCTTAACATTAATTTAATTTTCTCACTCGCCACCACTGCTGCTTGTCTTTTCTGAAAAGCTTTAGTCTGTGTGGTTTCTGGAGAATCACTAATTTTTGTTTTCAACACTGTGTAATTCTATCGGCTCTTGTTATTTATGTCCGCTTATACACTAACCTTTGCTCTAAACATAACTGTCCTGATGATTCCATTTTCATCAGATATATGGTCACAATTTTTCCAATGGCCATTGGGACCTCGGACCTCATTGTCGATAATCCACTATGTCAACCAGGTTTAAGGACTTATGATTTTCAGGATACACCAGCTCCATTAGAAAGTGTTCTCTCAATGAGGTGAGATTGTCTTCTCGCCAATTTTCTCCCAAAGTTCAATCACTTTATTATGGTGTTTGAATTTACGTCAGAGTTGCTCAGGTTTCGAATTAAGTAGGTTCTCTATGATTTCTTAATTCATTCTGGGTGGAACAGGTTCCGAGCCTTCTGCCATGGAGTAATTTGAGATCGGGACTTAACAATTCTTAATTGTCCAGGATCATCGGGAACATAATGTTAGTGGTTCTGTTGTTGACTCTATTTTTATTTTCAGTCACAACTGTATCAGAATTCTTCTAAGTCTATTCTTGGACGAGAGAGTCTTCCTTAAACAACGCTTTTACAATGCCGATCTTTCTTTCTAATATCCGCCGTGCCTTGGAGATTTAGGAGGAATGTATCTCAACGACATCTGCGTTGTTTCAGCATCTGTTGTACTCTGGTCGATCAACGATCTTGCTTATATAGCAGCTCCAGCAAACAAAGTTCGTGGCATTATCTGATATCATCAGTATGGGACTGCCTTCTGGTGCAAACCTTCTGATTAATTTGATAAAGGTTTCAGCAGGGACATGTCAGTGGCACTTGCCTAGATGTACTGCTCTTAGTCGTAGCAAAAAGTGGAACAAATACAGATGTACACCTTGATGTAACTTTGTCAACTGTTTTGGTTAAAATATTGGTCAGTATAAACTACTCCTGTCACCTCAATGGAGTGATATGACAACTCTTTCAGAGGGATATGGAGGTGGACTGGATTACTGACATACTCGCATATCGTAGTGACGTCAAGTAATGCAGTCCTTTATTTGTTTTTTCACACTTTGACGACCTTGAGGTATCCAGTAGGATTGTCGTATATGACAAAGGTGGTGTCAGCTACCCCACCATGGAACACGTTACTGTGGGCGTTCTGGACAATCAGTTTGTCAGCCAAGATTCTTGGGGATCAATTATTGGTTGTTATGGCCTTTCTTTAGGTAGAGAAGAATTATGATTCTTCCTCGACATCTCATAATCTTTTTGAGTCGAGATAAAGTCCTAAGAATAATCATACAGGTTTCTTTGGGTAATTTATCTTGTGTTCTAGAAATTTATATTCTGTAGGAGAAAACATCTTTCTGTATTAGTTTCCACCCAGTATTTAATGGGTTCAAGACATTATAATCAGATTTTTTTCCTTAATGAATTTAAAGACAAGAGCTGTAACTCTTAAGATTTACCACAGATGGTATTTAGATCATCAATGATAGTTCTGGTGTGTCTGCAGTATTTACACAACTTATTTCTGCTGTGTTCAAGCAGACTGTTTCTTTCTGGCATATAATTGTGAACTTTTGCTGAGGACAGCTATTTTCATCAGAGAGCCAGTTCGGTCCGTTGGAGCATAATTTATTATCACTAATTTCTGAGTGGGACACCACGTGCCAACATGTCAGCTGATTATCTTGGGTAGAGACGTGAAGAAAGAGATAATCCTCTGCTCTCTTTTATTCTGCTACTCTGTTCTGTACATAGACCAACTTCTCTTCTTATTTGTTGTTCCACGGGAGAATGCCTCATTATCAATCAGATCTCGGTTTTCTCAATAGAATGAGATGATCATGTACTGTGTGTGAGTAGACAGCTAATTTTGTACCTACATAGAGTTGCTGTCGATCCAATTGTGGTAAGGTTCTGACTTCAAGGGTGCGACCTTGGCCTTTGAAGTAATTAGTATACTTCCATTCAGCAGTATCATTGGAAGCTACAGCGCCATAAACTCTGGTTGCGCATCAAAGCAATGTAATGTGTACCTGTTTCCCTCTTGACCTATTTGTCTGGGAAATTTATTTTGATCTGATGTTGTTTAAACTCCTTGGATATTTCGTCCTTGCTGGACTCATTTCTAGAGGCAAGTTTCATCCATCCAATATTTTTGAGTTTTCCATGAATCTTGCATAGCATTTTACCTTTTATAGTAATTGTGAGAGCGAGTCCTAGAGGATCAAAACATTGTGATACCTCTGACAGTAAACTACGTTAGTGAGTGTACTGACGTTTTATTGTTTTTCCTTTTGAGACTCCACAGTAAACTTCTGTGTGTTCCAATTAAGTCCCAGAATAGTGTTGAATCAGGTATTTCAGTTTCAGGGATATCTCTTTATAAGTTTCCTTAATGCTTTGATTTGTTTCCACATCCTTAGAGGCATATTGCTTCTTTATCTCCTATTAGGCTTCTCTGTATATGATTTTCATATCCTCCTCTTTATTCACAGTACCTTTGAAGATTGTCAACATAGAAACTTTTCTTTAAGAACTTCTTTTGAAGGGACTTTCGGATTTCTTCAAATGTGTATTTAGAGTAGCTTCTAGTAAGAATGGGAGAGGATGTTGCACCAATATACTGATTTTGAAACGATAAGTTTTTCAAGGACTATTGAGGTATGTGGATTTTGAGGCCACAAGAATGAGTTATAATCTCTTTATATTTCTTGTAGTCCTACTCTTAAGAAAAGCTTGGAAATATCTGCCGTGTAGGCATTTGGGTTTGTGCGAAATTTCATAAGCACGTCTCCAGGCTTTCAGTTAGTGGGGTCCGGTCATCAGACAGTTATAAAAGGACTTGCTACATCTATATTTGCACGTGAGCTGCAATTATATACAACACGTGGTGGAGTGGTTTCAGAATCTTTTCTGACTACATGGTGCGGGGATATGAGCGTTTGTCTTCTACTTATCTGCGACTATTTCCTCAATGAATTTATTGTCCAACTGTTCTTGTATGAATATTATAATAAGACAGTCAGTAACTCTGGATTCTATTCTGAGCTCATGTATTTGTGCTTTCATCTGTCCGAAAGCCATGCGATTAATTGCTAGGCAGATGTGGTAGTTTAATTTTCCATGGTAACCTACCCCAATTACTGTCATCTTTATATTTGACAGGTTCCAAATTTTGGTTATAAGTTCTGAGACTCTTGTGGGTTGGTTTATTTTAAATCAATACCTTTCGCATCTAAATCCCTACAACTTATCAAATGGTTCATTTCATTTCTTCCAGTAATGATAATTTTTGCTGTGTGGTACATGATCAGCGGGTATTCTCTTAACTAGTACATTTTCCACTGAATCAATATCAGCTTTTTACCACTTTGAGAGGGAATGGAAAACATATCATGGGCCTCCTGCTGTTTTCAGCAATGTGTACATTCATGTTTACTTACTTATTTTGCACAAACAGTGGTAATAATCACTTCATGATTATATCAAATTGGACTAATTGTGTCCGTCTGTATGTCAGGACGGCTAACTAGACTTAGCTGATTTTTCAGTGCTGCAACTGTTTCTTTTTAATCTGGATCTGCACAGACTTAGGCAAATCATCTACTACCCACAGCTTCTACTGTCTTTTTCCGATTCCTAGACCAACAGTGATTTTGGCTAGGTCATATGTCTGTTTACCAGAATTGTGGAAAAACAGATATATCTAAACTGTATTTTGGCATAGGGTTGTATATTCAGTTTCTGCAACATGTTCTTCTTATGAAGAACTTTGTGAGCCTGATTCAAATAGTGTTAGGCCACAATTGGTTTTGTGTAATTTATTAGGATAACTCAACTCGAGCTAACGGGAGAGGCAGTTGCTTTAATCTTATCTCTCACATTTAATGCTGTTGCTTGTGGACTTCCTGATTCTGTGGCAGTCTGCTGCTGTTCAGCAAAAGTATTTGGGCATAATGCTGTATGATGAATACCTACATTTAAAACACTTCTTCTGTGAGCATTTTCCTCCCTTGTGTTCACTAATCACTTGATGCTTCTTTTACAGCTGATGAATACGTTGTTCGGTGCTCCATTGATGTGTATTGATACAATACTGTGCCCAATGTGTTCCATCAACCAAAGTACACATTTTGGTGTAGTTTATGTATGACAGTCTGTTTACTGTCTATTGTATTTCACAGCTTGATAAATGCCTATATGGGATTTCCCATTCTGTGGTTTAATGGGAGTAGGTATACTTCTTTTTATACTGAGTTGAAGGTTTATGATCCATGGGTTGTGGATTTTTCTTCTTGTCTCGTGCTTGCATGGCATGAAAACTTTTGTTTGTATTCCATTGCTAATTTCCGCACAAGTGAAATAGCGTTTTATTGAACATAATTTTAATCGTTCAATAGTTTGTGGTGACATTTATCTTGTACTATACCTCTATAAACCTATCACATTTGGCTTAGGTCTGATTTTGCACCTAGAGATCTGTGACTTATTGTCTAATGTGCATTCCTAAATGCCTGTAAGTCTGAAATAACAATGTTTGGGTGGCTTCATTTTTCAGCTTGATATTAAGACTGCATGTCTAACTCTAGCCTTGTCATATCGAAGTAATTGTCTGCATAAGACACCGTAAGGCTATTTGATAATTACCTTTAACCACCGGAGAAGGGGAATTGACTTAATCAGTTTCTAGGGTTCTTCCCTTCACAAGACATTTAAGGTAATTGAACTTAGCAATCTCTTCTATGTCAGTTCGTGAATTTACTAGGATGAAAAACCACTAATGTTTTCTTCATAATTATGACCTTGGAAATAGGTAATGTCATGGTAGGTAAGCATGGTCAATGGGACACTTGTTGTTGTTACAGGTGTACAGGTGGTATTGACCCTCTAGTTATTGTGGTCTTTGATGACAGAGTTTTTACGGCAGATAGCCTGTACTCCTGTCCACCTTAATTGTTGATCACTATAAAGTATCCAACATTTTTAATTTCATCCTCAGATGGATCTGATTCAAGGAAATTTTATTTCATAATGTGTATAGTCTGAATTAATTATTTCCAGACGTTGTGTAAATTAATTTCAAATTGGACTCAAGAAGATCATCAAATCTTGTTTGTATCTTGAGTTAATCCTAGAAGACTGAAATTAGATTTTCTAATTGTGTTATTTTTCCCCCTTTTAAGTCTGTAAGGACTGAAATTGAGTTTTCAAACAAGCCATTTTAATGGTATACTTACAAATTTTGCACACACTTTGAGTGTTTGTAAAAAAACTCGTAATGCTTGGACAGCTGAGTTTTTGTTATGCTTAAGTCAGCAATAATCGAGTCAGGACACTTACTGACCACTAGCTTAACTCGGGTCATGACATGAAGGGTCCAGGGATACATGTGTTGGTGTTTATGGCTTAGAGTTTGCTGTGTCAGCTGCATGAGATTAATCATAAATAACTGATGTTATCACTTCATTCACTATAACTATAAATGATCACTTGTATAACTGTAATCACACGTGAACATTACTTACACATATATAAATTTCATGTTATTATATAATTTGAAAGCTTACACTTTATATATAAGTTCCTTTATTATAACAGGTCGATCTATAAGAAAACAAACTTTAGAACACACTTTGTTCTTTAATTCTGGTTATAAAATTTATAAACAATGTGTATATATATACACTCAAGACAACAACATCACTTCGGGTGTTGTCTTAATCAGCGATTTCTCGAGATTGGGAAGTGATGGTGGGTGATGGATAACATTCCCCCACCCCGTCTTGTCTTGTTGGGTGATCACCCAGTCCCGTTTTTATTCTTTGGGTGTCCGCTTGGTGAGCGCCCGTTTTCTTTTGGGTGAATGCTGGCGTGAGCTGCCCGTTCCCGTTTTCTTTTGGCTGCCATTCTTCTGTGCTTGAGCTCTGGAGGGACCATTTTACACTGATTTATATTGTAAAACACTAGTTTTAAGCTTTTTTTCGAAGGACCTTGGCTCATAGGTTATTTGTACACTGTAGTACAACCATAATTGGACCACCGTGTGGTCTTTATACGGTTCGAGCACGTCTCAAAATTGTAGAATTTTGGCCTGACTGCTGTGTTTTTTCTTAAAACGTATATATAATGAACACTTAGCTGATAAATGGACAGCAATTCGTTACTCAGCCGCCCCTGCAGACGAGGTCTAGGAGGCTTGTCGAAACCTCACATCAGATGGCTTCAAGAGATACAATTTGTAAGTATAAATTACCCCTAGGGGGGGGTGTTATGTCAGCATATTTTCATTCGATGATGGATGACGAATTATACCTATTGTTTGGACTCAAAGTCCACACCATACTGCCGATTATAGGTTGATTGACAAACTCCTTGTGACTCAAGAATTGCGCAATCCCCCGACTTACATGAAATTCGTAACATACCTTGCTCTTTGTAACGGCGAAGCTATGGTGTTCTCAACACCGTTCGACAGATATCGGTGACTTTGATAGAAGCTGAAGTGTCCTTGGACGTCCAGTCTTCATTGTCTAGGAACGCACACTGGTACACTATGTTCCACAAGATTTGTCTTATTGTTCACAATGTATCACAAGAGATGCTGATCACACTCTCTTTGTTTCTCGTGTTTTGTGAGTCACTTTGTCACCACTAACGCACCAGATAAGTGTATTTGTTGGTTATCTGGCGTCGGTGTCTCTCTCACTAGAGTCAAAGATGTCTGCCAGACGCCACTGTGCTCCATCGCCGTCACTGCCCTAATTACACAAAAAAAAACGCTGGACCTATTACCTTGCATCCTTGTCACCTCCTGATGAAGCAAAGCTGAATGTTTGTTTTCTTCTGTCTTAGCGTAGACAAACAATGTACACTATTTTTACTATGGTAATTAAAGTGGGAGCAGCGATTTCTTATTGTCCTGCTAAGCAAAAGAGATGTACTGTCTCTTCATAAATATACTCGTTGCAACACCCCTGCAAGGAGCAGTGGTCACTTGACTACGTGGCATAGCATCTGTGATCAATTACTCACTCTAGCTGTAAACAAGGGACGATCGCCCCTCTGGTTGGCCCCCTCAGGATGTGAGGGCTTGGCCCTCAGGGCTGAAAGGGCTGAAGGGGGCTGTACCCCCCTCTGGAGAAAATTTCTCAACACTGGGGGGCGGAGGGCGTTTTCGCTGCCAGTGTGGAACTATTCATACTTAAACATTAATTTAACTTTTCTCCATCGCACCATTGCTGCTTGTCTTTTCTGAACAGCTTTGTCTGTGTTGGGTTTCTGGAGAATCACTAATTTGTTTTCAACTCTGTGTAATTCTAACGGCAATAGTTTATTTATTGTCCGCTTTACACTACACCTTTGCTCAAAAACATCAAACGTCCTGATGATTCCAATTTGCATCAGGATTTTTGGTCACAATTTTTACAAGTGGCCATTGGGACCTCGGGACCTCATTGTCGATAATCACTAGTACCAGTCTTAAGGACTTATGATTTTCAGGAAAACCAGCTCCATTAGAAGTGTCTCTCTCAATGTGGTGAGATAGTCTTTCTCGCCAAATTTTCTCCCAAGTTCAATCCCTTTTTTAGGTGTTTGGAATTTACGTCTAGTTGCTTCAGGTTCGAATAAGTAGGTTCCTCTATGAATTTCTTTATCATTTATGGAGAGGAACAGGTTCGGAGCCTCTGCCATGGAGTAAATGAGATGGACTTAACACTTCTACAATTGTCCAGATCATCGGTAACAGGGTCGAGTCTAGGCTCTGGCCCCGCCTCTTCACCGGTTGCTTCTAGGCCCTCTTCTCCCGCTCCATGAGCTGTATCTAACCTCGTTCTTAAAACTGTGTATGGTTTCCTGCTCCACTACGTCATTTTTAGGCTATTCACTGCCTTACAACTCTATGACTGGAAGAAATACTTCCTACTATCTCTCTGACTCATTTGTGTCTTAATTCCAATTGTGGCCTCTTGTGTCTGTGTCCCTCCTCCTGGGAACATCCTGTCCTTGTCCACCTTGTCTATTCCACGCAGTATTTTATATGTCGTTATCATGTCTTCTCTGACCCTTTGTCCTCCAGGTCGTCAGGCCGGCGATTCCCTTTAATCTTTCTTCATAGGACTTTTCCCCTTAGCTCTGGAACTAACCATTTTGCATACCTTTTGTACTTTCTCTAGTTTCTTGACGTGCTTTTCCCAAGTGCGGGTCCAATCAGGTGCTTGCATACTCCAGTATGGGCCTGACATACACGGTGTACAGTTTCTTGAATGATTCCTTCTAAGGTAATAGGGTAATGCTGTTCTCAGTTTGCAAGGAGCCCTTATGCGGCAGCAGGTATCTGTTTTGATGTGGTGTTCCGGAGACATGCTCGGTGTTTATACTCACCCCAAGATCTTTCTCCTTGAGTGAGGGTTTGCTGTCTTTTTGGCCACCTAACTATATCTGTCTGTGGTCTTTTTGTTTTTTCTGTGCCCTTCCACTATCTTCATGACTTTGATTTGGCTGGAATTAAATTCGAGAAGCCATTTGCTGACCAGGTGTCCAGTCTGTCCAGGTCTCTTTGAAGTCCCGCCTGGTCCTCATCAGATTTTAATTCTCCTCATTTAACTTACATCATCTGCAAACGGGGACACTTCTGAGTCTAACCCTTCCCGTCATGTCGTTTAACATTACAAAAAATAGGCCATGGTCCTAGGACCGACCCCTGTGGGACCCAGCTCGTACAGGTGCCACTGTTGGATTCATCATTACGTACCATGACTCGTTGTTGCCTCTCACCGTCTGGTATTCTCTGATCCATTGCAGTGCCCTTCCTGTTTTAGGCGCCTGATGCTTAGTTTGCACTAATCTCTTGTGTGTGTGTGTGTGTGGGTGTGTGTGTGTGTGTGTGGGAGATGGAGTTAATTATCTGCAGACGGGAACATTGCAAACACAGCTTAATGGAAAGTCTTCTCTTACTTTTAGTATCTGGAATCTGTGAATTATTAATTATTGTCATTATTATTGTTTATTATTTTTATTAGTATTATTATTATTATTTTATTATTATTATTGGCAAAAATACCTGCATTAGGTTTCAGGGCATTACCTGAATATGTGCAAGTAATTTGGGGGAGCTAAGTGGACTTAGTCACAGGCAGGTCATGAACTGTAAACTCCTCGATACACACTTCTTCCACTTTTCACACAAAAAGCATACTCCGACAATAAATTATAATTTATGATATTTAAAACCAGCTACTCTGTTAATTGAAGTTGTGCGACTGTATATGTATGGGCTTGCTGTTGTACACAGATTATAATTATTATACATAAATTATTAGTGTTATTAAAAGGAAATTCGTATTACTACTTACCTTTTATTCAGGAGACACTAATGCTGATGAACACACCCTTACATTACGTTAGCAGCTAGAATTTACGTTGGCCAACACAAAAAACTAACTGTGCAACTTATGTGTAAGCGTCACTTAGCTGGGTACTGCTCCTGGGGAGTATTGGGTGTCCTCTATTTTACCGTCCTGGATGCCGAATTGTATGGTTGCCACACCCATTTGATCATAATTTTCAGCAGGAACGTATGTCAGAATATTCTAAATTACGGATTAGAGGCGATATACAGCAATTTACCTTCTAGAATGCCTGATTACATTGCACAATTCAGTCCAGTGTTCACACATTAAATTCAGTATGCCGTCTCTCCCCAGCGTCACTCCTCAGCTATTCTATACTCTCCTCTCTCGAAATTTCTCGAATGGGCCAAATCAGAATCATATTTTATTACCCAATTATTAAATTATTCATTCATATTTTCCACATTTAGGAAATTGTGTAAAAAAACGTCCACAGGAACAGTGATCTGCATACCTTCCTGACAGTGTAGTTGAGATGTGCACTACACCCTACACATGAGAAGCACTGTAGCCTCTACCTTACATACACCTGCTCAGTTACGGCTACACTTGTGCTAACTTCGCTGCCTGGCTTCCTTACTATTGATTTTCCTTACTGATTTTTCACTCGGTTTCATATATCTTTAAAACAGTGAGAGAAAGACTTTGTTGAGATGGGACAGCTAATTTTGTACCTACATAGAGTGCTGTCAGTTCCAATTGTGGTACGTTCTGCCCTTCAAGGGTGCTACCCTGGCCTTTGAAGTAATTAGTTATTTCCTTCAGCATTACATGTAAGCTACAGCGCCATAACCTCTGGTTGACGCATCACAGACACATGTAATGTGTACTTGTTTCCCTCTTGCCCTATTTGTCTGGGAAATTTAATTTGATGAAGTTGTTTAAACTCCCTTGGATATTTCATCCATGCTTGACTCATTTCTAGAGGCAAGTTCTCATCCCATCCAATTTTGAGTTCCATGCATCTTGCATAAGCTTTTTTACCTTTATGGTAATTGGTGAGACGAGTCCTAGAGGATCAAAACATTGTGATACCTCTGACAGTAAACTACGTTTAGTGAGTGTACTGCATGATTTTTTGTTTACCCTTTTGAGACTCAAGTACTTCCTGTGTGTTCCAATTAAGTCCCAGCATATTGTTGCAATCAGGAATTTCAGTTTCAGCGAAATCTTCTTTGATAAGTTCCCTTAATTGTTTTGAATTTGTATTCCACATCCTTAGAGGCATATTTGCTTCTTTCATCTCCTTTTAGCTTCTCTGTATAAGGATTTTCAAATCCTCCTCTTTATTCACAGTACCTTGAAGATTGTCCACATAGAAACTTTTCTTTAAGACTTCTTTGAAGGGACTTTCAGATTTCTTCAAATGTGTATTTAGAGTAGCTTCTAGTAAGAATGGAGAGGATGTTGCCCCAAAATAATACTGATTTGAAACGATAATTTTTTCACAGGACTTTGAGGATCATGTGGTTTTTTCAGGCCACAAGAATTTCGAGTATAATCTCTATCTATTTTCTTGTAGTCCTACTCTTAAAAAAACCCTTGGAAATATCAGCCGTGTAGGCATTGGGTTTGTGCGAAATTTCATAAGCACGTCCCCAAGCTTCTCGTTAGTGAGGGTCCGGTCATCAGACAGTCTTTAAGGACTTGCTACATCTTTATTTGCACGTGGCTGCAATTATATACAACACGTAGTGGAGTGGTTTCAGAATCTTTTCTGACTCCATGGTGCGGGAGATAATGAGCGTTTGTCTTCAATTTATCTTCGACTATTTCCTCAATGAATTTATTGTCCAACTGTTCTTGTATGATTTTATCATAGACAGTCAGTACTCTGGATTCTTCCTGAGCTCATGTATTTGTGCTTTCATCTGCCCCGAAAGCCATGCGATAATTGCTAGGCAGATGTGGTGGATTTAATTTCCATGGTAACCTAACCCAATACTGTCCATCTTTATATTTGACAGTGTCCAAATATTGGTTATAAGTCTGAGACTTTTTGTGGGTTGGTTTTTTTTACATCAATACCTATCGCATCTAAATCCCACAACTTATAAAACTGGTTCATTCATTTCTTCCAGTAATGATAATTTTTGCTGTGGTACATGATCAGCGGTTTTCTCTAACTAGTACATTTTCCACTGAATCAATATCAGCTTTTTCCCACTTTGAGAGGGAATGGGACCACATATCATGTGGCCTCCTGCTGTTTTCGCAAAGTGAACATCATGTTTACTTACTATATTTTGCAAAAAAACAGTGTAATAATCACTTCCAATGTTTAAAATCAATGGGACTAATTGTGTCCGTCTGTATGTCAGGACAGGCTAACTTGACCTTAGCTGTTTTCAGTGCTGCAACTTTTTTCTTTTAATCCTGGATCTGCACAGACTTAGGCAAATCATCTACTACCACAGCTTCTACTGTCTTTTTCCTGTTTCCTAGCCCAACAGTGTTTTCTGGCTAGGTCATATGTCTGTTTACCAGAATTGTGGAAAAAACCAGCTTATCTAACTGTATTTTGGCATAGGGTTGTTTATTCAGTTTCTGCAACATGTCTTCTTATGAAGGCCCTTTGTGAGCCTTGATCAAATAGTGTTAGCACATTGGTTTTGTGTAATTTATTAGATAACTCAACTCGAGCTATCGGGAGAGCAGTTGCTTTAAACTTATCTCTCACATTTAATGCTGTTGCTTGTTGACTTCCGATTCTGTGGAAGTCTGCTGCTGTTCAGCAAAAGTATTTGGGCATAATGCTGTATGATGATCCCCTTTGCATTTAAAACACTTCTTCAGTGAGCATTTTCCCCCCTTGTGTTCACCTAAACACTTGATGCTCTTTTCAGCTGATGAATACGTTGTTTACGTGCTCCATTGATGTGTATTGATACAATACTGTGCCCAATGTGTTCCATCACAAAGTACACTTTTGGAGTACGTTTATGTATGACAGTCTGTTTACTGCTATTGTATTCACAGCTTGATAAATGCCTATATGGGATTTCCCATTATGTGGTTTAGTGGGAGTAGGTATACTCTTTTTTTTACTGAGTTGAAGGTTTTTTATCCACGGGATTTGTGGATTTTTTATCTTGTCTCGTTGCTTGCATGCATGAAACTATTGTTTGTAACCATTGCTAATTTCCTCACAAGTGAAATAGCGTTTATTGAACATAATATTTAATCGTTCAATAGTTTGTGGTGACAATTTATCTTGTACTTACCACTGATAAACCCAATCACATTTCTTAGGTATATTTAGCACCTAGAGATTGAGACTATTGTCTAATGTTTTCCCTAAATGCCTGTAAGTCTGAAAAACAATGTTTGGGTGGCTTCAGCTTGATATTAAGACTGCATGTCTAACTCTAGCCTTGCCCAATCGAAGTAATTGTCTGCAAAGACACGTAAGGCTATTTGATAATTGCCTTTAACCACCGGAAATGACTTAATCAGTTCATAGGGTTCTCCCTTCACAAGACTTTTAAAGGTAATTGAACTTAGCAATCTCTTCTATGTCAGTTCGTGAATTTACTATGGTTTGAAAACCACTAATGAATTCTTCATAATTATGACCTTGGAAATAGGTAATGCAATGTAGGTAAGCTTGGTAATGGGACACTTGTTGTTACAGGTGTAACAGGTGTTTGCCCACTAGTAGTAGTAGGTCTCTGTGAGAGAGTTTTACGGCAGATAGCCTGTACTCCTGTCCACCTTAATTGTTGATCACTAAAAGTATCCAAAACATTTTTAATTTCATCTCAGATGGATCTGATTCAAGAAATTTTTATTTTCATAATGTGTATAGTCTGAATTAATTATTTCCAGACGTTGTGTAAATAATTCAAATTTGGGCCCTCAAGATCATAAAAATCTATGTTTGTATCTTGAGTTAATCCTAGACAGACTGAAATTAGATTTTCTAATTGTGTAATCTTAGTCTGTAAAGAATAAAAACTGAGTTTTCAAACAAGCCATTTTAATGGTATACTGAAAATTCTAGCACCACACTTAGAGTGTTTTAAAACACTGTACTGCTATAACAGCTGAGTTTTTGTTTGCTTAAGTCAGCAATAATCGAGTCAGACACTACTGCCCCACAAAGCTTAACTCAGGGTAAATGACCATGAAGGGTACAGGGTACATGTGTCTGGTGTTTATGGCTTAGAGTTTGCTGTGCAGCCTGCCATGAGATTAATCGTAAATAACGATGTATACACTTCATTCACTATACACTATAAATGTCACTGTATAACTGTAATCACACGTAAAATTTTTTACTTACACATATATAAATTTCCTGTTAATATAAAATTTGAAAGCTTACACTTTATATATAATTTCCCTTTTAAATATAACAGGTAGATCTATAAGAAACAAACTTTAACAAAATCTTGTCTCTTAATTTCGGGTCTATAAACATTATAAACACTATGTGTATATAACACTCAGACAAACAACATCACTTGGGGGGTTGTCTTAATCAGCAATTTCTCAGATTGGAGCATTTGATGGTGGGTGAGGATACCCACCCCCGTCTTTTTTGTTGGGTGATCACCCAGCTCCGTTTTTCTTGGGTGAAGCTGGGTGAGCGCCCGTTTTTCTTTTGGCTGCCCATTCTCTGTGATTGAGTCTGGAGGGACTCATTTTATACTGATTTATATTGTAAAACACTAGTTTTAAGCTTTTTTCGAAGGACCTTGGCTCATTTGGTTATTTGTACACTGTAGTACAACATATTTGGACCACAGTGTGGTCTTTATCCGGTTCGAGCACGACCAAAACTCTGTTGAGAATTTTGGCCTTACCTGCTGTGTTTATTATAACTATATATAATGAACACTTAGCTGATAAATGACAGCAAATCGTCTACACCCGCCGCCCCTGCAGACGAGGTCTAGAAGCTGTCGAAACCATCACAACAGTGGGCTGTCAAGAGATACAATTTGTAAGTATAAATTACCCCTAGGGGGTGTTATGTCAGCATATTTCATTCGATGATGGCTGACGAAATACCTACTTGTTTGGACTCAAAAGTCCACACCTTACTGCCGATTATAGGTTGATTACAAACTCCTTGTGACTCAAGAATTGCGCAATCCCCCGATCTACAAGAAAATTTGTAACATACCTTGCTCTTTGTAACGTGAGCTATGGTGTTCTCAACACCTTCGCAGATATCGGTGACTTGATAGAAGCTGAAGTGTCCTTGGATGTCCACGTCTTCCATTGTCTAGGAAACGCACACTGGTACACTATGTTCCACAAGATTTGTCTTTATTGTTCACAATGTAATCACAAGAGAAGCTGATCAACTTCTCCCTATTTTATCGTGTATTTGTGAGCACTTTGTCCATCACTAACGCACAGATCAGTGTTCTTTGTTGGTATCCTGCCATCATGTCACCGCAGTAGAGTCAAAGTTAAATCTGGCCACGCCACAACAAACAACATCAACACCCGCCCCAAGCCGTCGACTGCCCTAATCACAAAAAAAAACGCTGACCTATACCGTGCATCCTTGTCACCTCCTCATGAAACAAAGCAGAATGTTGTTTCTTGCTGTCTTAATCATAGACAACACTGTACCAATCTTTACTATGGTAATAAAGTGGGAGTCAGGTTTTTCCTTAATTGTTGCCTGCTAAAGTAAGAATGTAATGTCTCTTATAAAAATACACTTTGCCACACCGCTGCAAGGAGCAGAGGTCACGTGCCTACGGGCATAGCATCTGTGATCAATTACACACACTAGCAGTAAACAAGATGCTCGCCCCCTCTGAGTGGCCCCTCAGGGCTGAGAGGGCTTGGCCCCTCAGGGCTGAAAGGCCTGAAGGGGGCTGATACCCCCTCCTGGAGAAAATTTCTCCACACTCCCACCAAAACCTCCTTCAAACACCCAGGGGAAGAGGTGCCCTCCCTACCTCCCTCCAGTCCCTTCTTCAAACAACCTGGGGAGAGCGCCCTCTGACTCAGACATCTCCAAACAACCAGAGTTATGGCCCCTCTCACAAGAGGGGCTTCTTCAAACAACCTGTGCTGAGTTGCCCTCCCCACCAGACTTTCTTACAATCAACCTGTGGAATGGTGCTCTCACCAGACATTCCATCAAACAACCTGGGCTTAGGTGCTACTTCCCCACCAGACACCTTCTTCAAACCACCTGGGTAAAGGTGCTCTCCCACAAGACCTTCTTCAAACCCACCTGGGTTGGAGTTCCTCTCACCATACCTTCAATCTAATACAAGCAGGACCGAGGTGGCCCATAGCTACCATGACCTTCTTCAAACAACCTGGGGTGAGGTGCCTTCTCACAACCTTATTTAAACAACCTTGGGGTGAAAGAGCATCACTCCAGACGTTCTTCAAACAACCCTGTGGTTAAGGTGGTCTCCCACCAGACCTTCTTCAAACAACCTGGGGTGAGGTGCCCTCTTACAAGACCTCCTCAAACTACCTTGGGTGAGAAACTCTCCCACCAAACTCTCAAACAAACCTGGGGTAAAGTGTTATCCTACCAGACCTTCTTCAAACAACCTGGGGTAAGGTGCTCTCCCAGCAGACCTTCTTCAAAGAAACTGGGGTAAGGTGCTCTGCCACCAGACATTCTTCAAACAACCTGGGGTTATGTGCCCTAGCACCAGACCTTCTCCAAACAACCTGGGGAAAGGTGCTGTCCAACCAGACCTTCTCCAAACAACCTGGGGAAAGGTGCTCTCCTACCAGTGTTTCTTCAAACAACCTGGGGTAAGGTGCTCTCCCACCAGACCTTCTTCAAACAACCTCCTGTGAGGTGCCCTCCCACCAGACCTTCAAACAACCTGGGAAGAGGTGCCCTCTCTCCAGACCATCCTCAACAACCTTGGGAGAAGTGCCCTCCCACCAGACCTTCTTCAAACAACTTGGGGAGAGGTGCCCTCAAACCAGACCTTCCTGAAACAACCTTTGAAGAAGTGCCATCCCACCAGACCTCCTTCTAACAACCAGGAGAGAGGTGCCCTCCCTCCAGACCTTCTTCAAACAACCTGAGGAGAGGTGTCCTCTGACCAGACTTCTTCAAACAACCTGGGTGAGGTGCCCTCTCACAAGACCTCTTCAAACAAAAAGTGGTGGGGGGCCCTCCCACCATACTTTCTTTAAACAACCTGTGGTAAGGTGCTCTCCCACCGACCTTTAAAACAACTGGGCTTAGGGGCTTCCCACAGACCTTCTTTAAAAAACCCGGGGAAAGGGCCTTCCCCCCCAGACCTTTTTCAAACAACCTGGGTGGAGGTTCCCTCTCACCAACCTTTTTCAAACAAAATGGGGGGGGGGGAAGGTGCCCTCCTACCCGACCTTTTTCAAAAACCCGGGTGAGGGGCCTTCTCACCAACTTTTTCAAACAACCTGGGGGAAAAAGCTTTTATTCCAACTTCTTTAAACAACTGGGTTAAGGTGGCTCCCCCCAGACCTTTTTCAAACAAAATGGGGTGGGTGCCCCCCCACAAGACCTTTTTCAAACAACCTGGGGGAAGAAACTCCCCCCCACCAGACCTTTTCAAACAACCTGGGTAAAGTGTTATCCAAACCCGACCCCCTTAAACATCCTGGGGGAAGGTCTCTCCCAAGACCTTCTTCAAAGAACTAGGGTAAGGTGCTCTGCTGCCAGACATTCTTCAACAACCTGGGGTAATGTGCCCCGCACCAGACCTCTCCAAACAACCTGGGGAAAGGTGCGTCCCCCCAGACCTTTTCCCCAAAAAACCCCGGGGAAAGGTGCTCTCCCACCCTTTTCTTTAAAAAACCTGGGGAAAAGGGGCTCCCACCAACCTTCTTCAAAAAAAACTGGGGTCAGGTGTCTCCTAACAGACCTTTTTCAAACAATAAGGGGTGAGGGGCCCCCCACCGACCCTTCAAAAAACCTGGGGGAAGGTTCTTCCCCCCAAAAAATTTTTAACAACCCGGGGTAAGGTGCTCTCCCACAAGCCCCTTTAAACAACCTGGGGTAAGTGTTTTCCCCCCAGACCTTCTTCAAACAACCTGGGGTGAGGTGCTGTACCACCAGACCCTTTTTCAAATAAACCCTTTGGTAAAAATGCTCTCCCACCCGACCTTTTCAAACAACCCGGTTGAGGGGGCCCCTAAAAGACTTTCTTTTAAACAACCTTGGGTAAAGTGTCTCCAACCAGACCCCCTTCAAACAACCTGGGGAAAGTGCCCTCTCATCAAACCTTTTTTTCAAAAAACCTTTTGGGGAGGTGCCCCCCCCCAGCTTTTTTTTCAAACAACATGGGGGATGTGCCCTCCACCAGACCCTTTCCCCAAACACCCGGAGAGGTGCCCTCTCCCAGCTTCCAAAAAAACCTCGGGAGGGTGCCCTTCCACCGGGCCTTCTTCAAACAACCTAGGGCAGGTGCCCTTCCCCCAGACCTTCTTCAAACAACCTGGGGGGGGGGGCCCCCCTACCAGACCTTCCCAAACAACCTGGAGAGAAGTGCCCCTCACCAGCCTTCTTCAAAAACCCCGGGAGGGGCCCTTCCCCCGGACCTTTTTCAAACAACCTGGGGCGGTGCCCTTTCCCCAACCTTTTTCAAAAACCCGGGGAGGGTGCCCTCCTACCAAACCCTTCTTCAAACAACCTGGGGAGAGGCGCCCCCACACCAGACCCTTTTAAAAAAACAACCTGGGGAAGGTGCTCTCCCACCATACCTTCTTTTAAAAAACCTGGGAAGGGGCTCTCCCACCAATTCTCAAATAACCTGGTGTAGGGGCCCTCCCACCAGCCTTTTCAAAAAACCCTTGGGAAAGGGTTTCCCTTTCCCACCAACCCTTTTTCAAACAACCTTGGAAGAGGTGCTTTCCTACCAGCTTTATTCACAAACAGGGGAGGGTCCCTCCCCAAAAGACCTTCTTCAAAAAACCCGGGGAAAAACCCCCCCTTTTAAACCCCCTTCAAACAAATTTTGGGGGAGGGGGACCTCTCACAAACCCTTTAAACAACATTTTGGGGAGGTGTTTTCCCCCAACTTCTTCAAAAAAACCTGGGTAAGGTTCTCTCCCACCCAAACCCTTTTTCAAAAAACCGGGGAAAACGCTCTCCCCCAAACCCTTTTTCAAAAACCTGGGGGAAAGGGGCCCCACCACCAACCTTCTTCAAAACACCTCGGGGAAGGGCCTTTTAACCAGACCTTCTTTTAAAAACCTGGGGAAGGGCTCTCCCACCAGACATTTTATCAAACACCTGGTGGAGGTGCCCCCCCCCCCGACCTTCTTTTAAAAAACCCTTCTAAGGTGCTCTTCCCCCCCAGACGTTCTTCAAACAAGGAGAAAGGGGGCTCTCCCCCAACCCCCCGGGGGAGGGCCCCCACTCCCCAAAAATGGGTAAGGGGCTCCCCAAAATTCATAAAACGGGGGGGAAAATGTATAAAGATTTTAAAAATGGGGAAAGGGTGCTTTAAAGACCCTTTTAAAAATGGTAAAGGGTCTAAAGACGGGTTTTAAACAAACGGGGAAAGTGCTCTCCCACCGACCCTTTAAAAAACCTGGGGGAAGGGCTCCCAAACCCAATCTTCTTAAAACAACCCGGGGGGGAGGTGCTCTCCCCCCGACTTTTCAAAAAAACCTGAGGGGTAAGGTCTCTCAAACCCGATTCTTCGAACAACCTGGGGTTTGGGGGCCCTCCCCCCCAGACCCCCTTTTCAAAAAACCTGGGGGAATGGTTCTAACACCAACCTCTTTAACAACCTAGGGGGGGTGCACTAAAACCAACCCTTTTTCAAACAAAACCTAAGGGAGGTGCCCTCCACAAACCCTTCTTCAAACAAACCCTGGGGGGAAAAAGGGGCCCTCCCACCAGACTTTTTCAAAAAACCCTTTGGGAAAGGTGCCTTCCCACCACACCTCCTTCACACAACATGAGGAGAGGTGCCCTCCCCAAAAGCCTTCTTCAAACAACCTGGGGGTTTTCTGCCCCCGCACCAGACCTTTTCCCCAAAAACCTGGGGGGGTTTCGTCCCGAAGAATTTTCAATCAACCCGGGGGAAGGGCCCCAATCAACCTTCTAAAATAACGTGGGGTAAAGTCTATCTAGAGACCTTCTTCAAACAACCCAGGGAAAGGTGTCTCTCAACAACCTTCTTCAAGCAACCTGGGGTAAGGTGCTCTCCACCAGACATTCCGAAAAACCAAGGGTAAGGGCTCCTTTTCCCGATATTCTTCAAAAAAACACAGGGTCTGTGCCCCCGACCAACATTTTTTCAAACAAATTTGGGTTTAGGTCTTCCCCCCAGACCTTTTTCAAACAACCCGGGGGAAGGGGCTCCCCTCAATCCTTCTTTAAACACCTGAGGTAAGGTGCCTCCCCCCAGCCCTTTTTCAAACAACTTGGGTAAGTGCTTCCAATCAGACGTTCCCGACAACCGGGGGAAGGTGTTCTCACCCAGACCTATTCAAAAAACCCGGAGTAAGGAGCTCTCCCACCAGACCTTTTTCAAACAACTGGGGGGAATACTCTACCCCAAACCTTTTCAAATACCTCGGGGAAGGGGGGCTCTACCAACAAACCTTCTTCAAACAAACCCGGGGGAGGGCCCCCCCCCCCCGCCCTTTCCCAAACAAACCCAGGTAAGTCCCTCCCACCAGCCTTCTTCAAAAACCGGGGGGGAAAGGGGCCCCCCTGCAACCCCTTTTTCAAAAAAACTGGGGAGGGTGCCCCCCTCCAACCTTCTTCAAAAAAGGGGAGAGGTGCCCTCCCACAAGACCTTCTTTAAAAAACATGCGAGGGGGCCCTCCCCCGACCTTTTTCAAACAACTTGGGAAAAGGTGCCCCCCACCAGACCTCCTTCACACAACATGAGGGGAGGTGCCCTCCCCCCAGACCTTTTTAAACAACCCGGGGGTATGTGCCCCCGCACCAGACCTCAAACAACCTGGGGGAAGGTGCGTCCCGACAGAATTCTTCAATCATCCCGGGGTAAGGTGTTCTCCCACCAGACATTCCCAAACAACCCGGGGGAACGTGCTCCCCCGCCAGACATTTTTCAAACAACGGGGGAAAAGGGGCCAACCAACCTTTTTCAAAAAACCTGTGGGAAGGGGGCTCTCCCCCCAAACCTTTACAAACAACCTGGGGAGGTGCCCCCCACAAAACCTTTTTCAAACAACCTGGGGGAAATGCTCTTCTACCAGACCTTCTTCAAACAACTTGGGGGTTTAGGTGCTCTTCCACAAACCCTTTTTCAAACAACCTTTGGTAAAGGGGCTCTCCCCGTCCTTTTTAAAAACCCGAGGAAGGTGGGCCCCCCCCCATACATTCTTCAAACAACCCCGGGGTAAAGTGCTCTTCTTCCGATTTTTCAACCCCAAATTGGGTTTAGGGCCCCCCCTCCAAACCTTTTTCCCAAAAAAAATTTGGGTAAAAAGCTCTTTCACCAGACCTTTTTAAAAAAACCCGGAGTGAGGTGCACCCCTCCCGCCTGCTTCAAAAAACTGGGGGAAGGGCTCTCTTCCCCGACCTTGTTTAAACAACCTGGGGGGAGGGGCCATCCCAAAAGACCTTTTTCAAACAACCTGGTGAAGGTGCTCTACCCCCAGACCTTCTTTAAACAACCGGGGAAAGGTGCCCTCCCCTAGACCTTTTTCAAAAAACAGGGGGAAGGTCTCTCACACCAGACCTTTTTCAAAACCTGGGGGAAGGTGCTCTCCCCACCGACCTTTTTCAAAAAAACCGGGGGAAAAGGGGTTTCCCACCCGACTTTAAAAGACAACCCGGGGGAAGGTTTCTCTCCCCAGACCTTCTTCAAACAAACCCGTGGCAAGGTGTTCTTCACCGACCTTCTTCAAAAACCTGGGGAAAAATGCTCCCCCACCAAACATTTTTCAAAAACCTGGGTGAATTCTATCCACCAGACTTCTTCGAATATCCTCGGGGAAGGTGCTCTCCCACCCAAACCTTCTTCAACAACCCGGTGAGAGGGGCCCCTTTTAACGAATTCCTCAAAAAGTAGGGAGAAAATCCCTCTTACCAGGCTTCTTCAAAAACCAGGGAGAGGTGCCCTCCCCCAAACCCAAAAAACCTAATCCCCCCCCCCCAAAACCTTTCAAAAAAATTTTGGGGGAAATGCCTCCCCCAACCCTTCAACAACCCTTCCAAAGGTGCCCCCCAACCGACCTTCTTCAAAAAACCTTTGGGAAGGTGCCCTCCAAAAAAGACCTTCTTCAAAAACCCCCGGGGGAAAAGGGCCCCCCCACCAGTCTTTTTTCAAACAAAACTGGGGAAGGGTTTCCCCCCAGCCTTCTTCAAACAACCCGGTAGGTCCCTCCCCAGACCTTTTTCAAACAACCTTTGGGTTTTAGGTGCCCCCCACCAGACCTTTTTCAAAAACTTTGGGGAAGGGGCCCCCCCACCAGACCTTCTTAAAAATACCTGGGGAAGGTGCCCCCCTCCCCTGCAGCCTTTTTTAAACAACCTAAGGAGAGGTGCCCCCTACAAGACCTTTTTCAAAAACAGGGAAGGCGCCCTCCCACCCGACCTTTTTCAAAAAACCTTGGAAGAGGTGCCATCCCCAGACCTCCTTCACACAAATGAGGAGAGGTGCCCTCCCACCCCACCCTTTTTTCAAACAACCGGGGTTATTGCCCTCGCACCTGACCTTCTCCAAAAAACCCGGGGGAAGGGCTGTCCCCTAACATTTTAATCAACCGGGGGGAAGGTGCTCTCCCCCCAGACATTCTCAAACAACCAAGGGTAAGGTGCCCCTCGCCCGACATTTTTCAAAAAACCGGGGGCTGTGCCCTCGCACCAGACATTCTTCAAAAACTTGGGGGAAGGTGCTTTCCACCAGACCCTTTTTCAAACAACCTGGTTTTAGGTGCCCTCCACAAACCTTCTTCCAACAACCTCAAGTGAGGTGCCCTTCCACAAAACCCTTTAAAAACCTGTGTGGGGGTGCCCCCACCAGACGTTTTCAAACAAACCGGGGGAAGGTTTCTCCAAACCCGACCTTCTTCAAACAAACCCGGGGGAAGGTGCTCTCCCCCCAACCCTTTTTCAAAAAAAAACCCGGAATAAGGGCTCTCCCAAACCTTCTTTAAACAACCCGCGGTAAGGTGCTCTTCCCCCCCAACCCTTTTTCAAAAAAACCTGGGGTAAGGTGCTTTCCCACCAGACCCTTTTTTAAACAACGTGGGGGGAAGGTGCTCTACCACCGCCTCTTCAAACAACCTGTGGGGAAGGGCTTCCCCCCCCCAAACCTTCTCAACAACCCGGGAGAGCTGCCCCCCCTCAAGACCTTTTTCAAAAAAACAGGGGGAAGGTGCTCTCCCCCATCTTCATCAAAAAACCCCGAGGAAAGGGCCCCTCCCCCCCCGACCTTCTTCAAACAACCGGGGGGAGGTTCCCTCCACCAACCTTCATCAAAACCTGGTACGAGGGGCCCTCCTCCAAAGATTTTTAAACAACCTGGGGTGAGGTGCCTTTCAGCAACCTTTTTCAAAAAAACCTGGGGTGAAGAGCCTTCACTCCAGACGTTTTTTCAAACAAACCGGGTTAAGGTGGTCTCCCCCCAGACCCTTTTTCAAACAACGTTGGGGGGAGGTGCCCCCAAAGACCCTTTTTCAAACAACCTTGGGTGAGAAACTCCCCACCAAACCCTTTTTCAAACAACCCGGGGTAATGTGGGGTCTCCCCAAAGACCTCTCAAAAACCTGGGGAAAGGTGCTCTGCTGCCCGACATTTTTTCAAACAAACCCGGGGATGTGCCCCCGCACCAACCTTCTCCAAACAACCTGGGGAAAGGGGGCTGTCCCACCAGACCTTCGCCAATCAACCCGGGAAAAGGGGTCTCCCCATTTTTTCAAACAAACCCGGGGGAAGGGCACTCCCCCCCCAGACCTTCAAACAACTTTGGGGGGGTGCCTTCAAAAACCCAAACCCTTTAAACAACCCTTTGGAGAATACCCCCCATCAGACCCTCCCTTTAAACAACCAGGGGGGAGGGGCCCTCCCACAACCTTTCTTCAAACAACCGGGAAAAGGCGCCCTCTGACCAAATTTTTTTCAAACAACCTTGGGTGAGGTGCCCTCCACAAGACTTTTTTCAAACAATTGTGGTGAGGTGCCCTCCCACCTACTTTCTTCAAAAAACCTGTGGTAAGGTTCTCCCCCAGGCCTCTCCTCCTTGGTTCTTTCCCCAAAACCTTCTTTAAAAACTGGGAAGGTGCTCCCAAAGACCTTCAAACAACCCCGGGGTAGGTTTTT
>NC_069419.1:57527714-57543998 GCF_026875155.1 Cherax quadricarinatus
GCATGAAAACCAGCTGTTTTTATGGAAATGTCATAAAACAACAATATTTTGTTTCTGCTATTTACTTTAAACATAAAAATTTGGGTAGCATCCCCTTTCCGGGCGGATGCAGATTGCTAATTCAAAAAAAATGTAAACAATAGTCTACTACACCTCATTCTATTACCATCCTTCCCCCCCCCCCACAATTTCGGCTACAATTTTCACCTTAAAATACGCTTCCATCTTCACCAACCCCCCCCCACTCCCCCCCAACCCCCACCCCCACTACCCCCCCCCCCCCCCCCCCCCACCCCAAACCCCCCACAACCCCACCCCCACCCCTCGTGCAGCCCAATTTTGCGCTGGAAGACAAATTTTAAACTTTCTGTGGGCGATGAACTTATAAAAGACAAAAAGAACAAACTTGAACACCCCTGCGGGCCCATACCAGTCAGGTCCAATCTCCTATTTGTCTAACCTATTTTTAAAGTTATAAAGGGTTTTTCTTTTTAAAGTGCAGTCGGATTTTGTTTCTCACCATAATACTTTTTATAAAAACCATTTCTTTCTTAATTTTTTTATTGGAGACAAAAGAATTAGTCCTTGGGGGCAAAGGGGGGAATGTAAAAGATATAGTTTTCCCCCAACGCTCTTATATGGGTGGAACAGGGGTGTGAATTTTCAGCGGGAAAAAGGCTGGAGGCAGTGAGAGTCAGCTGAGGGCAATGGTGGTTGAATATAACAGAAAATTTCGTATTTTGGGAAGTTGGGAGGAGGTGCGGGTTACCAAAATTTGTCCGAGGGCTGGGGGGGGGGTTTTAGTGGTTCGGAAAGCAGAAGAAGGGCAAAACGGTGACTTCAAGAGGTATCGCCCCGTAGGGGAAGGGAAGGCGGGTGGGGTGGGCCTAGGAAAGGTTGGGGGGAGGGGAAAAAGGGGTTTGTGTGCGAGGGGTTTGGGACTTCCAGCAGGCAGCGTGAGCGTGTTTGAAAGGAGTGAATGGAGACAAATGGTTTTTAGTACTTACGTGCTGGGGAGGGGACAAAGTAACATTTATGAAGGGGTTCGGGGAAAACCCGGGAAAGGATGGACTTGAGTCCTGAGGGGGAATACGGGCCCTGCACTCTGAAGGGGGTTTAATGTTGCAGTTTAAAAATGTAGTGTAAAGCCCCTTTTCTGCAAGACAGTGAGGGAGTAATGAGGGAAAGTTTTTTTTTTCGGACCCCCCTGCCTTGGTGGGAATCGGCCATGTTTTAATAAAAAAAATAATAATCGTTTTATTGTATTTTTTTTTAATCTGAGCCCTTTCGGAATGCTGTTTTTATTAGATATTTTAGTACGTTTTTCCCATTTATTAATTTCTTCAATTAACTACCTTAAAAAATTTTCCCTCAATTCCACGTTTCCCCTGAAAGTGCAGTTTTAAAATGCCCTCATCTGTCTTCGTAAAAAAGATTTCTGATACATGGAACAACTTTGTCATTCTTTTCTGTATGTTTTGTGTATTTATATCCTTTCCCGGGAATACTTGACCAAACTGGCAAAATGACCCGGGCCTTACCCAGGATAATTAACTGAAATATTACCTGAGGACTTCTTTTTTTATACTTTTTGATTTGAAGCCAAGAATTCTGTTAGCTTTATTGTAAACATAATTTGTAGGGGCTTTAGTTACTGCGAGAACCCCAATATTTTTCGCTTTCAGAGTGACGAGACTGCATTATTCTCGGGCTTAGAGCCAAACAATTGTCACTTCTGTCATTTCCCGCCCACTGAAATAACTTATCCAAATGTTCCTGGAGCGCTTGTCCCTTCAAAATTTAAATGGGACCCTTATTTTAGATCTGCAAATTTTGCTTATGTCGCTTTTATTCACTCTCATGCCCCTTCTGTAACTTGAACAAAAAATAGGGCCCACACGACCCCTGGGAACACTGCAGGTGAAACTCCCTATTCCGATTTCTTCCCATTTATGAAAACTCTCTGTTCCCTATCAACCACGCCTCTATCCAAGAAATTCTTCTTTTTCCGTGTGCCTCTACTTTTTTAACGTCTCTGAATGGAATCTACCAAGTTTTTTTTAAGGCCATATACACCTCTTTTTATTCCCTTTATCAACGACCAAAAATACCATATTAAAAAACAGCTAGAAAATTCAAAAGGCGGAATCCTCTATTAAAAGTGCTCTAGAACACTGATCAATTAATGTTTTTCGATAGGTTTTCGAATAGCATCGAGAATTAAGTCCCAATTTCCCACAAGGGAGGTTGGGTTAATTGGTCAAAATTTTCGAATTAACGATCTTCCCCTTTTGAGGTACGCACACAATATTAGTTTTTCATTTCCCCGGCAATAACCATTTTAAAAGTACATTTTAAACAAATTGAAAAAGGGAAAATGAACATTAAAATGTATAAAATACCGACGGGTTTTGTTAGGTAAGACACTTTTGCAACAGTTAGCATCTTTATTTCGAAATTTTTTCGCTCACGTGGGCTTTTTTTCGTCGGTACAAAAAAGTTGAAAAGCAAAAGAATAAAGACATGTAATCGCCATCCCCTTAAATTTTGGGTGGTCAGTCCCTCGTCTGGAGAAAGCATTGCCCATAGTCTAAACAATGACTAGGAAAAAAGCTTTTTCCCAGACTGAGGGCTGACCACCCAAATTTTAAGGGGTGTGGAGGGGAAAGTCTTCAAGTCTCTTCGCTTCATCAACTTTCTGTACTCGACTGAAGAAGCCTACTGTGTAGGCAAAACTTTTCGAAAAAAGAAACCTAACTGTATATGTGTCTTACCCAACAAATTTTTAAAGGGTTTTGGTACCCTCTTTACTTTGTTAAACTCTTGAAACAGTTCACAGAAGGTATTTTTTTTACTTTAATTCTGGGGGAAAGTCCTTAACCTTGTTACCAAAAACAAATTTTCTTCTGATCGTATATTTTATTTCTGGAATTTTCACGGGGTCCTTTTGTAAAAACTGTGAGTTTATTGTTGTTGCTCTTCTTTGAACGACAACGCTGACAAAGAAATTTTTAAATGGGCCTTCATCCCCCTAACTTATTTTATAAACAGAAAAAAAACCTTTTACTTGGGTCTTCGATTCTATTGGACTTAATTTTCTGATCTCTTGGGGTTTTTCTTTTCCCTTTCTTGATTTCTTTTTAAACTGAATAATTGTTTCCTTAAGTCTCTAAACTCTTTTGATTCCCCCGAAATTTTCTTTTTTTTGCCCTTTAAGAAGTTTTAATTTATTTTCTTTTTAAATTTCTGTCATTTATTGATCTAATTTTCATTTTTGGGAACAAAGTCCCTGAGCATTTGACTATATTTAATACGTCATACTCCCAAACAATCTACTGTATACTGCCAACTACTCCCCCACCTATTCCACAAGTAATTTGTAAAGTCACATTCAGATCCTCAACTCCCCAAAATCAGGAAACTCGATTTAAATAGATTTTATTAAGGTAATTTCTTATAAATTTTAAAAATGAGTAGGATCCCTTTTTCCCCCAACTCTTATTATATTTTTTCATTTTTTCTTAAATACTTATTAATTTTTCTGTATTGCTCTGCGAAAAACGGGTTTTTACAGCAGTCCGGGGACGTTTTAAAAAGTCACTATTTCCAAGTTTTAAATTTTAAAATTGCCCCGTCATTTGTCTAAAATTAAAATCCCCCCATAAAACACATCTTGTTTTACTGTTTAGAATTCGTCCCATAAAAGTAAATAAAAAAAAACTATTATTTCCGTAATTTTCTTACGTAGTTAAAACGGGTTTTATTCTGATCTTTCTATTCGCGATTCGAAGTCCTTTTTTACTTGCCTTTTCAGCCCTCTTTAAGTTAAAAAAAACCAAAACCCTCCCGTCTTTCAATTAGGGCATTTCCGTTTTTTAAAATTTCTCGTAACTCTCTATAAAAATTGGACTTTATCGGGGTTACAATTGGAGGATTTTTTTTCTAAAATTGATATCCAATTTTATTTTATAAAAACCCAAAGGAAAATTGTAATTATTTTAAAATTTCGTAACCCCGTGACAAAATAATTCTGACAACTTTTAGGGAAAACTAAAAATTTGAAGTGTTAAGTTTTTTCTCGACAAAATATTAGAAAAATTTTTTCCCATTGGGAAACTAGGGACGGTGAATCATAATGTAACGAGGTAAAGATTGTTAAGGACGGAGTTTAGGGGGGGGGAAAGGAGGTTAAAGTAGAAAGAACACGGGGGGGGAGAGAGAGAGAGAGAGAGGAGGAGAGAGAGGAGAGGGGGAAAGAAGAGAAGAGAGAGAGAGAGAGAGAGAGGGTAGTGTGTGGGTTGGGCCTTTGTTAGGAAATTTCCCTACTTCAATGACCTTCATCTCGTCCCAGAACCCATCATATCACACGACTGTACTTGACATTTTTTTTATCAAAGAGAAAAAATGCCACGCTCAAGCTACATCAATCACCAGCTAAGAGCAATAATTTTGCAAAAATCAATAAAAAGTAACATTTGCACTTTAAAAAAACAAAAATGAGGTCTTTGGACCTGATCGTAATGCCGGAGCGCAGATGAATGGGAGATTTTGGTTACCGGGGAAGAAGCTGATACCTTGGGGGAAATTTTGACTCCCACGACCATGAAGGACCACGTTGCAAATCGAAAACAAGGCAGCCAGGAAGCTTAAAGCACTTCGATTATCTCGCATCTGCTTGCAGTAGGGTTGAAAATTTTCGTATGTGGCAAAACCACCACACCTTGAGATGCCCCCTTTTAAAGTGGCCTCTTGCCCCCTCCCTCTCATTGAACACTTGACAGAGTAAAAAACAAGCAAGACATCTAAATTTCGGCCGGGACCATCCTGCTGGATCTGTCATTTCACCCCCGGAGATTCTTGGGTTATACTCAACCCCCAGACCCTTTTCCTTGATAGGTTTTTAGACCCCCCAAGACTGTACTTCGTCTGCGGTCTTTTTTCCCTTCATAATCTTCATAATTTGGCATTTGGTTGTTTGAACTCCGGGCCAGTTGCGGACCACGCCTGCAGAGTCCATCCTTTGTGTTCTGCCGGTCCTCGTTCGAATAAATTTCTTTCATCAACTTCCTTTGCAAACGGGGAAAATTCTGGTCTTTTCCCTTCTGTCATGTCTTTCACAAAGCCAGAAACGCACCGGCCCTAAACAACCCCCTAGGAATCAAACCTTTAAAGGGTGCCCCTCTAAATTCTCCCCAAACGCATCATACTCGCTGTTGTCTTCCCTGACAGGTTTTCCCCATCCATGTAGGCCTTCCCTTTTTTCCCTGCCTGGTCGTCCCAGTTTTTTTGCATAATCTCTTGTGTGGAATTTTGTAAAAAACGCCTTTTACAGTCCAAGAAAAGCAGTTCCCACCCTTTTTTGTCTTATGGTTCCCCTGTCAAGGAACCCATAGGTTTGTGACACATATTTCCCTCTCTAAAACCCGTCGTCTGTCGTTGATAAGCTCTTTCCCTTTTTGTGGGTGCGCCCCTCTCTTCTCCGAAATCTTCTCCATACTTTCCCTACTAACTGTTAGTGACAGGGCTGTAGTTTAGTGCTTCATTTTTTGTCTTTTTTTTTTAAAAAGGGACAACTTTTTCTGTTTTCCCTTCCCCTCAGTTCCCCTGTTCGATGAGTTTTCAAGATTGTTGTTAGGGGTACGATAGCCCCTATGCTCCCTCTCTCGCCCCATAAGAAATGCCCCCTTTCGGGGGGCCCTTCCGTCCCCATGTGAACACTTTGAATTTTTGTTGGCTCCTCACTCTAAATCGTTTCTTCGATCCCCCCCCTCCTTCTTCCTCAGCCTGTTACCTGGTCCCTTGATGTTGTTTCTTCTTATGGGCTGTAAAAACAGCTTCGGTTCAATTTGTTTTTGTGTTAAATAATTTTGGAGTTCCTTGGGGGCCTCCTTTACCATGCATTTCCTTTTGGGGTTTACGAGCCCCCTTATTCCCCGGGGCCTTTGCCTTTATACTTTTTCATTCCTAGACACTTGGTTTTGGCCTCCCTAAACCTTGGTGAACAAGGTTCATCCTGACTTTGTTTCCCCTTCGGTAAAAACCTCTCTTCACCTCCTTGCATATTTTTGTACTTATTCCTATCCGTTTACTGATTTCCCTCCCAGTTCTCTGTCCCCACGAACGTGTAAAGGGAAGTTTCATGCCTGCAAAGCCCCCTTCTTGAGTTCTTTTTTCATTCGTCCACCCCTTTCCCTGCTTCCCTCTCCCTTGAACTCATGTATTCGAACTCAGAATCACGACACGGCCCGAGGGGCTTTCATATGTGATGTCCTCAACTCTGCACTACTCAAGGAAAAATACTGGTTCATTCGGGGTTCACCCTCTCCCTCACCTGTAGTGTCCCTAACGTGTTCGTACATGGGTTTTTTCATTTACTACCCCCATGTTTAGGTCTCCACTTTTCCCGGGGCCCTCATGGGGTTCCCAGCCCCCGTCGTTTTCCTTTGTGGTTGAAGTTCCCCCATAATAACATTTTTGCCCGCCACATGACCCCTTCGGGCCATTTCCGCCATTGGTCCACATCGCTCTATTGCCTCTCAAATCTTCCCTTTGGCCTCCTCCTTTTTTGTGGTGGGTTATACATCTTTTGCATTACCCCTTGGGACCTCCAGACTTAAGTGTTCCTTTATCCCAACTCTTGCTTCGCCTCTGCCCCCCTCTCCAGCCATCAAAATTCATTGTTTTGATGGGGCTGCCCTCCTCCACCCCCTCTGTTCCCTTTGTTTTTTCCCCTTAGGATCTTTTTCCCCTTTGGGAAAATAGGGCCTGTTTAATTTTGTAGTAGTACCCTTTCCCAAAACCCACAACGATATTTTCACCTAGCTATCCAATCGCCTTTAGTCTTCCTTAACAGTTAATATTTCCCTTTCGTTTTCCCAATATTTCGAAACCCTTTAGCAATAATTACTCTTAATATTTTTTTCTTCCTAATTAGTTTTCACCAAGTAGTTTCTTTCCCCCAGAAATTCTTTCCCAAATTGTTTTCGTTTTCAAAAGTTATCCTTCCTCCTTTACCCTTTCAAACATATTATCCTTTCTCCAGTAGTTATAAATAAAACAATTTTTATCCTTCCACTAGCGCGAGACGGCGTAATAAACCCCCAAATTTCAAGAGAAATCTCAGGATTTAGAAAGTTTTTTGTTAAATTTGGGCCATGGACAAACCCCTATTCCAAAACTCGAGATGCGTTTTTTGAATTTCAAAACCTTCTTTAAACCCAGAAGATTCGTATCCAAAAGTGAGGTTGATCTTTTGTGTCTCACGATCGTAGGTGGGCTTAATGAATATATTTCCTTTATCCTTTTACTTTAAATTGGTGATATCTGCATTGATCCGATTTTTTTCGTTTTTCATTATTTTCATTTATGTCGTTACACCCCCAAAATTTAGTAATGGTTTAGAGAACCGAAAAGTTGAAAAATTGAAAAATGTGCAACATTGTCTCAAAAGATACCCAATGTTCATAGTTCTAATTTATCAAAAAAAAAATGTTGCAGAAATATATTTAAGGGGAAGAATTTTTAAAGACCAAATAGTGCCATGGTTGAAGGTTTACAACTTTTGTTGGTACTGGGATCCTTAAGTTTTATTAATATTATTATTATTATTATTTTATTAGTGTATAGTAGTAGGTATAGAGTAATATTATTATTAAATTAATAGTACACATAACAAAGAGCTTATAAAAAAAAAGGCACGTTACCAAGACGGGAAACGATGCACAAATGGTAAAAGTCGGACCGAAACGTCGTCGAAAGCTCTTCTCTTCATGTGCGGGTTTTTGTAAAAGAACAACTATATTACGTCATTTTAAATTGAAAATGGCGACGACTGAAAACACATTCCCGAAACTGTGCTTCACAAAGAAAAAAAAAAGCGAAGTTAAAACCACACAAACGTGTGTGTGTGTGAGATAACTTCCGTGTGTGTTGAGAATACTCAGTTGTGTGAAATATACCACGTGTTGTGGATAACCAGGTGTGGTTTAGATATACACCTGTGGTTGGATATACTCACTGTGTGTGAAGATATACTCACGTGTGTGTGGAGTATACCACGTGTGTGCCCTGTGTGAGAGAGATATGTCACGTGGTGTGAATATACTCACGTGTGTGTGTAGAGACTACTCACTGTTGTAGTATACTCACTGTGTGATGTGGAATACTCACGGGGCATTGGGGATATACTCAATGTGTGGAGAGATTACTCACATGTGTGTGGGACACTCGCATGTGTGTGGGGACATCCACGTGTGGTGAGATATACCACTGTTTGAGATTTACTCACTGGGGTGAGAGATATACTCCCGGGGGTGTGTGGTATACTTAGTGGGGGGTGAAAAAACTGTGTGGTTTGTTGGTGGGGTTTAAAAAGGGGTTAAGTTACTCACGGGGTGTGGTTTGTGTGTTTGATTTTTATCACGTGTGTGTGAGAGATATACTCACTGTGGGGGGAAAGGGGGGGGGGAGATTACTCACGTTAGTGAATTTTAAATCACGTGTGTGTTTGAGATATACTCACGGTGGGTTTTCCCCTGGAAAATACCCTGTTTGAGTTTTGGGGTGGGTAAACTCACGGAGTTGTGGATATATCCAGTGGTTTTGTGAATATACTCATTTTGTGAAGATAATCATGTGCGTGTGGAGATATACTCAATTTTGTTGAGATATCTCAGTGTGTTTGAATACTCACGGGGGGTAAGGGTGTGTGATTATACTCACGTTTGGGGGTGTGGGATAACCATTTTGTGGTGAAGAGGGGATATACTCAGTGGTGTTGGAGATTACTCAGTTGTGTGTGAGATTTACCAGGTTTGGTGTTTGGTTTTATACTCACGTGTTGTGTGAATAAAATCCGTGTGTTGAGATATACTCACGTGTGGTGTGGATTACCTGTGTGTTTGTGATATCTCCCGGTGTGAGGATATATCACGTGTGTGTGTGTGAATATACCAGGGGTGTGTGTGGAATTACCGTTGTGTTGTGGGGGATATCTCACGTGTGTGTGTGAATTTACCACTTGGTGGAATATACCACGTGTGGTGAGATTTACCCCCCCCCCCGTGGTGTGTGTGGATAACTCCTTTTTTGTTGAGATATACTCACGGGGGTGTGTGAGATATACTCACTGTGTGTGGAGATATACCCGGGGGTTTGTGTGAATTACTCACGTGTGGTTTTGGGGGATTACCACGGTGTGGGTGAGATATATCCGGGGTGTGGGTTGAGATATACTCACGTGTGTTTGAGATATACCCTGTGTGTGTGAGATATACCACGTGTTTTGTGTGAGATATACTCACGTGCCGTGGAGTATACCAGGTGTGTGTGTGAGATATCTCACTGTGTGTTAATATACTCCATGTGTGTTTGAGATATACTCCTGTGTGTGTAAAATATATCACGTGTGGTGTGAAAATCCGGGGGGGGGTTTAGATTACCAGGGGTGTGTGTGAGATATATCAGGGGTGTGTGAGATATACTCAGGTGTGTGGTGAGATATACTCATTGTGGGTTTTGGGGTATACTCGGTGTTTTGAGATTACTCGGTGGTGTGTAGATATACCATGTGTGTGGAATATACTCATGTGTGTGTGAATTTAATCAGGTGTGTGTGTGAGTATACTCAGGGTGGGTGAGTAACTCAGGGGTTTTTGTGAGATATACCGGTGTGTGTGGAAAATTTCTCGTGTGTGTGGAATATACTCGTGTGTGGTGAATATACTCAGTGGTGTGTGAATATACCATGTGTGTGTGGATAATTTTTTTTGTGTGTGGAGATATACTCAGGTGTTTGTGGAAAAAATACTCGTTGTGTTAATTTATTGTTGTTATTACCATTGTTTGGTCCCCCATTTTTTAAAAACCTTTTATAGTTATCCCTTTTGGGAGTTTACCCCATTTTTTTTTTTTGTGTATTACCCGTTTATTTTTCCCCCCAACTTTTGTCTGTTAACAAAAATTTTTATTTTCCGTCCTATTCATTTCCCCAACTACTTTTTTTTCCCTTTAAAAATTTTTTTTCCATAAACCCCTTTTTCCCCTTTCCCTTTTTTACCCCGTAAAAAACCCTAAAACATTTACCCCGGTAAACCCCCGGGGGGCTGTTACCAAAAATTTAAAACCCCCAACAGTTACCCCGTTAAATGAAAACATACCATTTTTGGTAAAACCTTTAAACATTTTTCCCTGGGGGGACATGACCATGAGATAAAACCCCGGGAGAGACATTTTACCAATGGAATAAACCCTCGGAGAGAAAATTTACCATGAGATAAACCCCCGGAGAGACATTTCCACTTTAGATAAACCCTCGGAAAAGACATGTTACCACTGGAGATAAACCCCCGGAGAAAATTTTACCACTGAGATAAAAACCCCCGGAAGACTTTACCACTAGTAAACCCTCGGGAAAAGAATGTTACCACTTTAGATAAACCCCGGGGGAACATGTTACCACTGTAAAAACCCTCGGGAGAGAATTTCCATTTAGATAAACCCTGGAGAGACATTTACCATGTGGATAAAACCCCCGGGAGAGACATGTTACCATGTAGATAAACCCCGGGAAAAACAGTTCCACTGAGTAAACCCCGGGGGAACTTTACCACTGAGATAAACCCTCGGGAAAGGGGCATGTTACCACTGTGAGATAAACCCTCGGGGGAAAACATGTTACCACTGAGAAAAACCCTCGGAGGAATGTTACCCCTGAATAAACCCCGGAGAGACATGTTTCCCCTGTGAGATAAACCCTGGGGGAACAGTTACCCCTGGAGATAAACCCCCGAGAGAGGGCATGTTACCATGAGATAAACCTCGGGGGGGACATGTTACCCAAATGGAGATAAACCCTCGAAGAGACAGTTACCACTGTGAGATAAACCCCCGGGGGACCATTTACCACTGAGATAAACCCTCGGGAGAGACATTTACCACTGAGATAAACCTCGGAAGACATGTTTTCCACTGTGAGATAAAACCCCCGGGGGCCTTTACCACTGTGAGTAAACCCTCGGAGAAATGTTTTCCAATTAAAAACCTCGGGAGAAACATGTTTCCACTGAGATAACCCCCCACGGGCCCCCAGAGAAAATGTTACCTGTGAGTAAACCCTCGGAGACACATGTTCAAGAGAAAAACCCTCGGGGGGAGACATGTTACCCCTGAATAAACCCCCGGGAGAGACATGTTACCCTGTGAGATAAACCCCCGGGGGACAATTTACCACTGTGAGATAAACCCCCCGGGGACACATGTTTCAAATGGAGATAACCCTCGAAGAGACAGTTTCCACTGAGAAAACCCCCGGGGGGACATGTTCCACTGGGAGATAAACCCTCGAGGAGACATGTTACCACTGTAGATAAACCCCCGGAGACCATTTTCCACGAGATAAACCCTCGGGAGAGACATGTTTCCAGAGAAAACCTCGGGGAGACATTTTCCCCCGTGATAAACCCTGGGGGAACAGTTACCACTGTAGATAAAACCCCCGGGAACCATGTTACAAAGGGGAATAAACCCCGGAGAGAATGTTTCCACTTTAGATAAAAACCCCCGGGAGAAACTGTTACCACTGTGAGATAAACCACCCCGGGGAACATGTTACCATGTGAGATAAACCCCCGGGGACACATGTTTCCACTGAATTAAAAACCCCGGAGAACTGTTACCACTGAGATAAACCCTCGGGAGACATGTTACCACTGTGAATAAACCCCCGGGAGAACTGTTACCACTGAGATAAACCCTCGGGGGGAAAATGTACCCCTGTGGATAAACCCTCGAGAAGCATGTACCACTGTGGAAAACCCTGGGAGAAAGTTACCACGTAATAAACCCTCGGGGGAACAGTCCACGTGAGATAAACCCTCGGGAGACAAACCCATTTTTTACCACGGGGATAATCCCGGGAAACATGTTACCACTTTAGAAAACCCTCGGGGAGACATTTTCCACTGTAATAACCCTCGGGAGACCAAAGTTCCATGAGATAAACCCTCGGGGAACATGTTCCACGTGGGATTTAAAACCCCCGGAGAGAATGTTACCCCGAGATAACCCTCGGGAAACATGTTACCACTGTGAATAAACCCCCCGGGAGACATGTTACCACTGTGAGATAAAACCCCCGGGAGAAACAGTTTCCTTGAATAAACCCCCGGGAGAACATTTTACCACTGTGAGATAAACCCGGGAAAGTTACCCCTGTGAGATAAACCCCGGGGGGGAAAATGTTACAAGGATAAAACCCCCGGGGGGGGACATGACCACTTGAGTAACCCTCGGAGAACAACCCCTGGAGATAAACCCTCGGAGAGACATGTTACCCCTTTAGATAAACCTCGGGAGAACTGTTCCCCCCCTGTGAGAAAAACCCGAAGAGACATGTACCCCTGAATAAACCCCCGGGGGAACATGTTACCACTGGAATAAACCCCCCGGAGAACATGTACCCCCTGGGATAAACCCTCGAGAAACATGTTACCACGTGAGATAAACCCTCGGGAGAACAGTTTTCCAGAGATAACCCTCAGAGACCCTGTTTTCCACTGTGAATAAACCCCCGGGAGAGACATTTTACCCCTGTGAGATAAACCCTCGGGGGAGACATGTACCAGTGAGATAAACCCCCGGAGAACATGTTACCCCTTTAGATAAAAAACCCGGAGAGACATGTCACCACTTTAGAAAACCCTCGGGAGAGAAGTTCCACTGGAATAAACCCTGGGAAGACAGTCCAGAGAAAACCCTGGGGGGGACATGTTCCCCGTGAGATAAACCCCGGGAAAATGTTTCCACTGGGATAAAAACCCCCGGGGACCATTTTACCCCGAATAAACCCCCGGAGAGACTGTACCACTGTGAGATAAACCCCGGGAAAAGACATGTAAAAACTGTGAATAACCCCCGGGGAAACATTTACCCCTGAATAACCCTCGGAGAGAAAATTTACCACTGTGAATAACCCTCGGGAACATGTTACACTGGAGATAAAAACCCCCGGAGAGACATGTTTACCACTGGGAAAAAAAACCCCGGAAGACAGTACCATGAGAAAACCCCCGGGGGGACCCTGTACCATGAGATAAACCCCGGAGAACATGTTACCACTTTAATAAACCCCGGAAGACATGTCACACTTTAGATAAAAACCCCCGGGGGGAGACATTTTACCACTGAGATAAACCTCGGGAAGCATGTTACCCCGTGAGATAAACCCCCGAAAAGACAATACCACTGGAGATAAACCCCCGGGACATTTACACTGAGATAAAAACCCCCCGAGAGACATGTTCCCCCTGTGAGAAAACCCTCGAGAGAAAACATGTTTTCCACTGAGATAAACCCCGGGAGGACATGCACCCCGGGGATAAACCCTCGGGGGGAGACATGTACCCGTGGATAACCCCCGGGAGAGACAGTCACACTGGAAAACCCCGGAGAGACTGTCACCACTGAGATAAACCCCCGGGGAAAAACTGTTTTCCACTGTGAGATAAACCCCGAAGAGACAGTCACCACTGTGAGATAAACCCCGAAGACAGTTCCACTGAAAAACCCCCGGGGGAAAACATGTACCATTTTGGAAAAACCCTCGGAGAACATGTACACTGAGATAAACCCTCGGAGAGACAGTTCCATGGAATAAACCCTCGGAGAGAAAGCACCACTGTGAGATAAACCCTCGAGGACATTTTACCCTGGGAAAAAACCTCGGGAAGCATCCACCACTTTAGATAAAACCCTCGAAAGAATTTACCACTGTGAATAAACTTTAAAGGAAAATTTCACCTAAACCCCAAAAATTTTACCACTAAGGGGTTTAAACCCCGAAAAACCATCTACATTTTTCCCCGGGAAAAAACAGTCCCCCCGTGATTTAAAACCCGGAAAACAAAAGTCACTGTTATAATCACCTCGAAGAATAGTACCCTGGGGGTAAACCGGGCATTTTTACCTTTTTTGAAAAAATAAAGTCGGGGAAACAGCCCCCTTTTTGGGATTTATTTTTTTTTAAAGGCCTCTCCCCCCACGGGGAAAAAAAAGAAAAAAAATCCCCAAAAAAAAACTTTACATATTCAAACCTTTAATCCACATAAACCCGTTTTTTGGGGGCCGTCCCCAAAAAAATCAAAAAAATTTCACTTTCCCCCCCGAATCCCCCAAAACCCCTTCCAAAGGAGGTTTTACTTTTCCCTTTTGGAAAATAATAAAAATAACGGTTCCCCAATCCCAAAATAAATTTTTTTTTATGATGGGAGTAAATTTTAATTTTTTTTTTTATTTTAGTTTGTTTTGGGTTTAACCCCCGCCCAAAAAAAACCCCCTTTCCCCTAAAATTTTTTTTTTTTAAAACCTCCCACCCGGGGGGCCCAAAAAAAAAACCCCCCCAAAAAAATCTTTCCCCCTTAAATTTCCCAACTCCCATAAATCATTTTTTAAAAAGCTTTTAGATTTTCCTTTGAACCCAAACCCAATAAAATCAACAAACCCCTTTATCCCTCCAAACTGCCAATACCCCAAACCCTTCCTTTAAAGTGCAGGCATTGTACTTCCCATTTCCAGGACTCAAGTCCGACTATATGAAAATAACCGGTTTCCCTGAATCCCTTTACTAAATATTACCCTGCTCACACTCCAACAGATCGTCAGGTCCCAAGTACCATTCGTCTCCATTCACTCCTATCTAACACGCTCACGCACGCTTGCTGGAAGTCCAAGCCCCTCGCCCACAAAACCTCCTTTACCCCCTCTCTCCAACCATTTCGAGGACGACCCCTACCTCGCCTTCCTTCCCCTATAGATTTATATGCTTTCCATGTCATTCTACTTTGATCCTTCTCTCTAAATGACCAAACCACCTCAACAACCCCTCTTCTGCCCTCTGACTAATACTTTTATTAACTCCACACCTTTTCCTAATTTCCACACTCCAAATTTTCTGCATAATATTTACACCATACATTGCCCTTAGACAGGACATTTCCACTGCCTCCAACCGTTTCCCTCGCTGCTGCATTTAACCACCCAAGCTTCACACCCATATAAGAGTGTTGGTACTACTATACTTTCATACATTCCCTTATTTGCCTCCATAGATATACGTTTTTTGACTCCACATAATACCCAATGCACCACTCACCTTTTTTCCCTCATCAATTCTATGATTAACCTCATCCTTCATAAATCCATCCGCCGACACGTCAACTACCAAGTATCTGAAAACATTCACTTCTTCCATACTCCTCCTCCCCAATTTGATATCCAATTTTTCTTTATCTAAATCATTTGATACCCTCATCACCTTACTCTTTTCTATGTTCACTTTCAACTTTCTACCTTTACACACATTCCCAAACTCATCCACTAACCTTTGCAATTTTTCTTTAGAATCTCCCATAAGCACAGTATCATCAGCAAAAAGTAACTGTGTTAATTCCCATTTTGAATTGATTCCCCATAATTTAATCCCACCCCTCTCCCCAACACCCTAGCATTACTTCTTTTACAACCCATCTATAAATATATTAAACAACCATGGTGACATTACACATCCCTGTCTGAGACCTACTTTTACCGGGAAGTAGTCTCCCTCTCTTCTACACTCCCTAACCTGAGCCTCACTATCCTCATAAACACTCTTAACAGCATTTAGTAACTTACCACCTATTCCATATACTTGCAACATCTGCCACATTGCTCCCCTATCCACTCTATTATATGCCTTTTCTAAATCCATAAATGCAATAAAAACTTCCCTACCTTTATCTAAATACTGTTCACATATATGCTTCAATGTAAACACTTGATCTACACATCCCCTACCCACTCTGAAACCTCCTTGCTCATCCGCAATCCTACATTCTGTCTTACCTCTAATTCTTTCAATTATAACCTTAGCTTACACTTTTCCTGGTATACTCAATAAACTTATTCCTCTATAATTTTTACAATCTTTTTTGTCCCCTTTCCCTTTATATAAAGGGACTATACATGCTCTCCGCCAATCCCTAGGTACCTTCCCCTCTTTCATACATTTATTAAACAAAAGTACCAACCACTCCAACACTATATCCCCCCCTGCTTTTAACATTTCTGTCATGATCCCATCAGTTCCAGCTGCTTTACCCCCTTTCATTCTACGTAATGCCTCGCGTGCCTCCCCCACACTTACATTCTGCTCTTCTTCACTCCTGAAAGATGGTATACCTCCCTGACCAGTGCATGAAATTACGCTCCCTTTCTTCCTCAAAATTTAAAAAATTTCCCCAAAAAATT
>NC_069419.1:57544498-57559655 GCF_026875155.1 Cherax quadricarinatus
GTATTTTCGTCACAGGTTGTTACTAAAGTACCAGTACATTTCTATACATCACTCTCTCTCTTAACCCTTCAACTGTCCAAACGAAGATCTACGTTCATGTACGTAGTGTTCCGACCTTATTTTTTTACATTTGAAAGCATGAAAAAAAAAAAAAAAGTAGATCTACGTTCGGAGCGCTATGCACGTGAACATAGATCTACGTTTGGACAGTTTAAGGGTTAATATGTAGGGAAGTTTTTATTGCATTTATGGATTCAGAAAGGCATATGATAGAGTGGATAGAGGAGCAATGTGGCAGATGTTGCAAGTATATGGAATATGTGGAAATGTATTAAATGCTGTAAAGAGTTTTATGAGGAAAGTGAGGCTCGGGTTTTAGGGTGTGTAGAAGAGAGGAGAATATTTTTCCCGGTAAAAGTAGGTCTTAGACAGGGATGTGTAATGTCACCATGGTTGTTTAATATATTTATAGATGGGTTGTAAAGGAAGTAAATGCTAGGGGTTCGGGAGAGGGGTGGGTTTAAAATTTTGGGGAATAAAAATTAAAAAAGGGGAATTGACACAGTTACTTTTTGCTGATGATACTGTGCTTATGGGAGATTCTAAAGAAAAATTGCAAAGGTTAGGATGAGTTTGGGGAATGTGTGTAAAGGTAGAAAGTTGAAAGTGAACAGAGAAAAGAGTAAGGTGATGGGGGTATCAAATGATTTAGATAAAGAAAATTTGGAAATATCAAATTGGGGAGGAGGAGTATGGAAAAAGTGAATGTTTTCAGATATTTGGGGAGTTGACGTGTGGGTGGATGGATTTATGAAGTATGAGGTTAATCATAGAATGATGAGGGAAAAAAGGTGAGTGGTGCATTGAGGTATATGTGGAGTTCAAAAACGTTATCTATGGAGGCAAAGAAGGGAATGAAGAAAGTATAGTAGTACCAACACTCTTATATGGGTGTGAAGCTTGGGGTAAATGCAGCAGCGAGGGAAAACGGTTGGAGGCAGTGGAGATGTCCTGTTTAAGGGCAATGTGTGGTGAAAAATTTATGCAGAAAATTCGGAGTGGGGAAAATTTTAGGAAAAGGTGTGGATTTAAATTTAAAGTATTAGTCAGGGGGCCCAGAAGAGGGTTTTTTGAGGGGGTTTTGGTCTTTTAAAGAGAGAATGGATCAAAGTGGAATGACATGGAAAGCATAAAAAAATCTATAGGGGAAGGAAGCGGGGTAGGGGTCGTCCCTCAAAAGGGTTGGAGAGACGGGTTAAAGGAGGTTTTGGGGGCAAGGGGTTTGGACTTCCAGCAAGCGTGTGTGAGCGTGTTAGGTAGGAGTGAATGGAGACAAATGGTACTTGGGACCTGACGATCTGTTGGAGTGGAGCAGGGTAAATTTAGTGAAGGGATTCAGGGAAACCGGTTATTTTCATATAGTCGGACTTGAGTCCGGGGAAATGGGAAGTACAATGCCTGCACTTTAAAGGAGGGTTTGGGATATTGGCAGTTTGGAGGGATATGTTGTGTATCTTTATATGTGTATGCTTCTAAACTGTTGTATTCTGACATCTCTGCAAAAACGGGAATAATGTGCGAGTGTGGTGAAAGTGTTGAATGATGATGAAAGTATTTTCTTTTTGGGGATTTTCTTTCTTTTTTGGTCACCCTGCCTCGGTTGGGAGACGGCCGACTTGTTTGAGAGAAAAAAAAAAAAAAAAAAATGTTTTGCATCTGCAGCTTCAATAAAGGTAAGTCTATAGAATGTTTTTATTTATATATGTGCAAGCATTCTCTTTCTAACAGCATACCTGGTAATACGGAGCCATGCCACGGATCAGAGCACCTTTATGCTGCAGATCCTTGGTGCTTAAAGATTTAAATAATTCTTCAGCAAGTCCATTTATCTCTGAAAAAAAAATTATTTACTCATCATTATACATAGTGATTCCAATATTTTTAATGTTTGACATGAATTATATATGAATTTTCTTTGCTATATAACGAAATACTTAATATTTGATAAAGATAGCATAAACCACATAGATGTTTTCAAGAATGCAAAATCAACATTAAAAAACTGAAAGATTAAGCCATTTAACCCTTTCAGGGTCCAAGGCCCAAATCTGGAGTCACGCACCAGAGTCCAAGAATTTTCAAAAAAAAAATTTGTTATTTTTTCTTATGAAATCGTAGAGAAACTCTTTTTGTGAAGGTAATAAAACAAAAAGTACAAAATTTGGTGAAAATTGACGAAATTATGCTCTCGCGAATTTTGAATGTGTCAGCGATATTTACGAATCGGCATTTTGCCGACTTTGACTCCCATTTTAGGCCAATTACATTATTCCAATCAACCAAATTCTTAGCATTTCACTATATTACTTCTATTCTATCGATTGAAACACAAGAAATCGCCAAGTAACTGTTTTCAAAATAAAAAAATAAAGTGATCGGAATTTTTAATTTTTGGGCCCAATTTAACACAAAGTTCAAAATATTCCAATTTCAAAATAGGGGCCAGAATGAACAATGTTTGGCATTCCTGCACTTTAAAATAACATTTCCTCTGTTCATTAGTTATGTTTTGAGGCTTTACAAATAAAATTCCATTTGATTTTTTATTCACATAATGAATTTTTATTCACAAACCCCAAAATAGAAAAATTTACTGTTATGCAATACTGTAATAATTGTATAAATATCATCACCAAATTGTGAATGTATATTAGGGCCCACCAGCTGACGTGTATTAGATGTGTGAGGTCGTTTGTTTACTCTTGAATATCGGGAAAAATTTAACATTTCCCCCTACTTTGAGCTCAGTTTCAAGCCATTTCCAGTGCTAAAACCAATCAAAATCATCTCTATTTCTGTAATATGTCTTCCATTCTATCAAAAGAGACCAAGAAATCGCAAATACAACTATAAAAAACATACGAAAAAACCCCTGCAAAGTTGCTGTTTTAATCGAAAAATCATGATTTCATTTTTGTTCTCTCATTATACACAGTTTTGCTGCAGGATCTGTTTTATGTGGTGCACACATACCACAAAGATGTATTCTCTCAAATCTAGGCCCAAATGTACCACTCACAGTTTATCAGAGTGAGCTGAGCTCTGGCATGATCTACGGTTGGACCCTGAACGTAAAGCCGTAGATCTACGGGACAGACCCTGAAAGGGTTAAAGCATGCAGGGTACTGTACTGTGGGAGTGTTGGGGCATTGGCCTCATCAGAGACATAAGAATATTTTACTCAATAAGTATATACTAAATTACTAATTCAGGTCAAGCCAGAGAAGTAGAATAGTAATAATGATCATGGAAAAGTACTAAACCCCTTCCAGGGTTAAAGAATAAAGAAAAGACTAGAAAAAGACAATCACTACACTGTGCCTATGTATATTTCTCATGGTTGCATCATGAAAAATTTCCAGCCAATGCTTCACACAGTCTTATAAAAAAAAATTAAAGATACCAAACATATGTGGGCAGGCTGACATGAACAGATGGAATTAAATTTTTTTTTCCAAACTGGCCATTTTACACCAAAGTTGGAGAATTGGCTGAGAATACTTTATGATGCAACCATTAAGATATAAGATAGGTAGACACATGGTTTTAAAAATAGCTGAAGCAAAACTGTTCATGATTATTGGCAATTTGGAATTTTTTTTTTCAACACAGGTTGTCTCCCCCCTAAGGCAGGTGACTAGAAAAAGAAGAAAACCTTTTTAAAGCTTTTCTTCTTTTTTCATTTAGTAATATTAGGAAGTCACACTCACAAATTTTAACAGCTTCAACAAGTTTGTCAACTGTTATTTTTAAACCACAAAGGATGGAATGGAGATGTGGTTCAGAAGGTCGTATGAGCTATAATGTCCATGCACTTTTGACAGAGCAGTTATTGAATAAGTGGTGATGAATGCATTTCCTTTTTTGCAAGAAATACAGGGGTGTAAAAATAATAAGTACTCAGACCACATGGAAAACTGAGTGGTTCGACGAAAAAAGGGAAAAAAATAAATACTTTAAAGTGTTAAATCTGAGGGGGGGAAGGGGGAGTAGAGGTCGCCTAGAAAGTTGGGAGCAGGGGGGAAAAGGGGGTTTTGTGTGTGAGGGTTGGACTCCCATCAAGCAGGGCGTGAGCATGTTAGAAGGGGGGGAATGGAGACAAATTTTTTTAGACTAACGTGCGCGGAGTGTGGCAAGTAACATTTATGAAGGGGATTCAGGAAACCACAGGCAGGACCTGAGTCCTGAAATGGGGAAGTATGTACAGCCCCTGCACTTTTAAGGAGGGTTTAAGTTCTATTTTATTAACTGAGGAAGTACCCTGCAAACAGTAAGGGGTAATGATGAAAAATTTTTTTTCTTTTTCAGGTCAATCTCCCTTTAGGGGAAAACGAAATGCTTTAAATAAAAAAAAAAATTGAAAAGTCCAAAAAAAAATTTACAGACACCAGGGATTATCATTACACAGTGGTACCCGACTTATGATTTAATTCATTCCGTGACCGAACTGTAACTAATTTGCTAAAATTATCAAATCAATTTTCCTCATTAAAATTATAACTGAAATGCCAAACCCTTTTCCAGCCCCCAAAAAAAACCACCCCATTTTTTTTTTACAGTTTTTAAATAAAAAAAAAGTATTTATAAATAAAAAGGGTTTTTTTGCCTTTTTTGCAAGGTCCCACAATATTTTAAAAATGCTGATTTTAAGAAACATAAGAAACATAAGAAAGGAGAACACTGCGCGGGCCTTTTTGGCCCATCTAGGCAGGTCTTTACAATTCATCCCACTAAAAAACATTTGACCAACCCAATTTTCAATGCACCCAAGAAAAAGCTCCGATGTGCAAGCCCCCCAAAACCCCCCCCCCCCCCACTCATGTACTTATCCAACCCAAAATTTAAACACCCAAATCCTGCCTCAAAACCCAACGGGTAACTGTTCCACTCATAAACTACCCTATTTCCAAACCAATACTTTTCCATGTCCTTTCTAAATCTAAATTTATTAATTTAAACCCTTTACTGCGGTTCTCCTTGGAGAGATATCCTCAAGACCTTTTTTAAATCCCCTTTATTAATCCCTATTTTCCATTAACATTTCGATCGGGTCTCCCCTCATTCTTCGTCAACAATGAATGAAACTTAAGATTCTTCAATCTTTTTTCAAAAGGAAGATTCAATGCTAATTTTTTAAATTTTAGGTCTCCTCCAAATTTTTTCAAACAAAATTTATGCCCATTCGTAATATGGAGACCAAATTGACGCAAATCTAGGGAGCCTTACTAATGATTTATAAAGCGCAGTAGACCTCTGGACTCGTTGCTTACACTTCTTGATAAAATCCCTAAATATTTTCCTTTTTACGTAGCTTTGGCATACGCTTGGTTTAAGGTTGCGCTTACCATAAAACCCCCCTTGAACCGGGTTAAAAATTTTTTTTTGATCGGGACTGCCTTTGGGTTTATTTTTTACTGTTCACATAAACATGTCTGTCATCTGTTTTTTCGTTTATCTGTTTTTTTCTGTCTTTTGTTACTCTGTCTATGTTTTCTCTGTCCTGCTTATCTGTCTTTTTGTCTGCCTGTGTTTCGTCTTCCTGTCTCTCTACTTTTCTCCTGTCTCAGAGAGAGAGCTGCTCATGAACCCCAAAAGGTATTACACCTGAGCAGAGTCGTCACATCTGATTCCTGACAAGTGAAAATGTGTATACATTACTGCCCGTCATGCTTATTTTTCCTTTTACTACAAGCACGTATAGCACTTTGTCTGGATTTTTGGGTTATCCAGGGAATTTACACTATAACATTTTTTTGTACCGTTGACAGAGGATAGAGAACAGATAGAACACAATGATACAGACAGAGGAAGGAGATAGAGACAGCCAAAAACAAATCACCTCCCGCACCGCAGGCGGGCCCCGGGCCCGCCAGCCAGCCACCAGCCACCGACCAGCCAGCTGGGCCCCCCACCAGCCGGCCTGCCGAACATGTATTACATTTCCAGAATTGTTACCTTTACTTAGGGGAAGATTATAAAAATTCTGGGAGGATGAACTACCATAGTATCAAAATTTAAAGGATTTACCATTGGTTATTATCGGTACTCCTGGGTGCGGTGTACTAACATGCTTGTAACTCAGATTCTGGGTCGCAAACTCAATGCAAAAAATCAACCAAGCAACAGCTCGTAAATCGGGAAAAATCATAAGTTGGGGGACTCAAAATCAAGGACCACTGTATATACTAATTACATGTACAGTGAGCAGTATGCAGATCATAATGCCAACACTGGCAAAGTAATTAAGGATTAAGGATTTTATTCTCTCCTATTTACAATGTTAATTACAATTTTTTATTGCCAAGTACAAGAAAGCCACTATCGTACCGGGGCATTTCAAGAAAAACTAAAGCTTTAAAAGACTACTTAATACAGGGGATAATACATACGTATACTAATGGGTTTTTAGGGGGCTTTTAAAACCTATCTACTATTAAGTCATTAAATACACACGAAAATTTTTCAAGGGTACATGCACCTGTTCACCAGTCATGAATACGGGGCTTTCCCCTACTGCGACGGATACTTCCAAACCTACCATGGAAGTAGCAAATCCTATACAGTGGTACCTTGACTTACGAGTTAATTCATTCCATGACCTAGCCTAACCAATCTGCTCATATACAAAACAATTTTTTCCCCATTGAAATTAATTGAAATGCCATTAATCCGTTCCAGCCCAAAAAAAAACCACACCCCAATTTTTTTGTTACGGTTTTTAAATAAGAAAAATGTGCAATTTATAAATAAGAAATTTTGTATGCTCCACCCACCACTTTCACTACTCCACCCACCACCTTTATTACTCCACCTTGCACAATCTACTACTACACCCACCACCCTCACTATTCCACCCACCACCATCTCTGCCATACCCACCACCTTCACTACTCTACCCACTACCATCTCTACTACAACCCACCACCCTCACTACTCACCCACCACCATATCCACTCCACCCCACCATTATCACTACTCTATCCACCAACATTACTACTCCACCCACCACCTTCACTACTCCACCCACCACCTTCATTACTCCACCCACCACCATCATTACTGCACCCACCACCATCTCTACTGCACCCACCACCCTCACTACTCCACCCACCACCTTCACTACTCCACCCACCACCTTCACTACTCCACCCACCACCATCTCTACTGCACCCACCACCCTCACTACTCCACCCACCACCTTCACTACTCCACCCACCACCTTCACTACTCCACCCACCACCCTCACTACTCCACCCACCACCTTCACTAACTCCACCCACCACCTTCACTACTCCACCCACCACCTTCACTACTACCACCCACCACCTTCACCACTCCACCCACCACCCTCACTACTCCACCCACCACCTTCACTACTCCACCCACCACCATCTCTACTATACCCACCACAATCACTACTCCAGTTTTCAGTTTAATATCTTTATTATGCACCCCATACTCATCCTGTGGTGGTAGTCAAAAGATTACAGAGGTACATAATTGGGCCCAGGGACTGGACCCCAAAGTTTTGATAGCTGAACAAGGTACAAAGGTAATGAAGTCTCACGAAATCGTAAGAAAAACGATCAAACAAACCATACTAAGGGCGGGAAAAAACCCGCATCAAGAGTCTAAAAACCCTCCAACCGTCGCGTTAGCCCCTGGACCAGTTACCACAAAAAGCTAGGGGTCCATGGCTAATGCACGGTTGGAGTTTTGAGACTCTCGACGGGGGTTTCACCCCCACCCGTGGAGGGGTTTGTAATGAAGTCACAAGTTAAAAGGTAAAACAGGGGACCCCCGGTTTTCAATATTGACTGTTCCAGAGCCACGAATACCGAAAATATAAAAAAGCGAATAAATTTTCCTCATAAAAATAATGGAAATCAAATTATATCCAGATGCCCAAAAGTATGAAAAAAAATTTTACTACATGAAAATTAAGTTTAATGCAATAGAATAATTACAAAACAATAAAATTGACACTTCCCTTTTTACTGAAGACTGGTGATAATTGTGGATGGAGGGGGGGAGAGTGTTAGTGTTTAGAAGGGAATCCCCTTCCATTAGGATTTGAGGAGAAACCCTTTTTCCGGGGGTTACTTCCCTTCTTCTTTTAATGCCACAGGCCCATTTTTGAGACACTGGATTTCTTCGCAAAATATCTGTCCAAAGGGCCTGTACCTCCCTTTCCCTTTTAGACATTCCAAAAGTGTTTCACAACTTTGTCATGTAAAAGTCACCACAAGGCTTTTCAATAGCTTGTTAGGGTGATTGTTAACAAAAAAAGGTTTGCACTTTTTAAACCACATTGCACACATTTCCTTAATCTTTGAATAGGCAACCTCTTCAATTTCTCAACCCCCCTCCGAAGCAGTTCCTCAGGTCTGCCCCTTGCTGTTGAAGATGACATCAGCTCACAGGGTTTTGTTCTTCATTTCCCCTCCCCAACCTTCCACATCCCCCCACAACCTCCAACCCCAAGGACTTCCCAAAGCCAAATGGGTTTTCCCCAACTGGCATAGGGTCTCAGGTTACCTCAAATCCTTCAAAAACCCTTTTTTCTACACATTCTGGCCCCACTTTTTTCCAAGCAGAGTTCAAGGTCCTCTTAGTCACTCCCTCCCAAGCCATACCTAAAGGTTTATATAATTGAGGATATTAAAGTGATCCTTCCAAAACTCTTTTAGAGTCAGTTGAGTTTCTGAGGTCACTACAAAGCACCTTTCAAACAGCTTTTGTGTACATTTTCTTGAAGTTGGAAATGACCTGCTGGTCCATGGGCTGCAGGAGAGGAGTGGTATTAGGAGCAAAAACTTGACCTTAATGAAGCTCATGTCCCCAGAAAGTTCGCTCTTGCCAAGTCTGTAGGATAACCAGGGGCATTGTCTAATACCAGGAGGCACTTAAGGTCTAATTTCTCTTCAGTTAGGTAATTTTTCACAGTGGGGGGCAAAATGCATGGTGTAACCAGTCATAGAAAAAGTCCCTAGTGACCATGCCTTACTGTTTGCCCTCCACATCACACACAAATTAGCCTTGAGGACACTGTTTTTCCTGAACACTCTGGGAGTTTCAGAGTGATACACTAATAAAGGCTTCACTTTGCAATCACCACTAGCATTGCACACATTAAACAGAGTAAGCCTGTCTTTCATAGGCTTATGTCCTGAGAGTGCCTTTTCCCCTGAGTAATGTAGGTCCTGCTTGGCATTTTCTTCCAAAACACAGGCCTGTTTTCGTCGCAAATTAAACACTTGTTCAGGTTTCAAGTCTTCACTGTCTATGTAATCCTTGAATTCCTTCACATATTTTTCAGCTGCTTTTTGGTCTGAACTGACAGCCTCACCATGCCTTACCACACTGTGTATGCCACTACGATTCTTAAATCTTTCAAACCAACCTTTGCTGGCCTTAAATTCACTCACATCAGCACTAGTTGCAGGCAATTTCTTTACCAAATCGTCATGCAACTGCCTAGCCTTTTCACAAATGATCTCTTGAGAGATGCTATCTCCTGCTATCTGTTTTTCATTTATCCACACCAATAACAGTCTCTCAACATTTTCTAACACTTGCGGTCTCTGTTTCGTAATCACAGTTGCACCTTTTGCAAGAACAGCTTCCTTGATTGGCCGTTTTCCTGGTCACTATAGTAGAGATGGTTGATTGGGGTTTATTATACAACCTGACCAGCTCCGACGCACGCACTCCACTTTCGTACTTTGCAATTAGCTCTTTCTTCATTTCAATAGTCATTAGCATCTTTTTTCTCGAAGGGTTGGCACTAGAAGCTTTCTTGGGGCCCATGGTGACTTATTTTGCAGAAAGAAGCACCAAAAACAGTGATAATATGGATAATATGGAATGTACCGAATGTATCCTTAGATGCGCGCACACTGGCTGGCTTGTAAACACTGGCACACACGGGGCAGTTCAGGCCACACATGGACACGTCTCGTACGAATCATATCGAATACCAGGTTTTCGATCGGATACCGAGGCAAAATTTTTGCGATATGATGCATCGAATACCGGATTTATCGAATACTGATGCCATCGAATACCGGGGTCCACTGTATATCATGTATGCAAGTAAATTTGCTCCACCCATCACTGTCAGTACTCCACCCACCTTAATGTTTCTGGAAAAACTCTGAGTGTTAAAATGGAGGTTACCTCTTCCCTGAATTTATACAAGAACCAAACAAAGGATGATATGACTCACTACAATCTGGGATTAGTGTGGGAGTATTATCCTTCCAGTTATGTCTTGGAAGAGCATGTGGGATGGGACGAAGTACCTGACATTCCTCTGGGTACAGAGTTGGATTTGACTTCAAATATGCTACCAACTAGTGGCAGCGTATGTGAAGCTCACTCATAACTCGGATTTTGGCTCGCAACTCAAAGCAGAAAATCAACCGAGCAATGGCTCGTAACTCAGAAAACTCGTAAGTTGGGGCACTCGTAACTCTGTAGACAGCCTGTACTGTCTGCAGACAGCCTGTACTGTCTGCACAGACAGCCCATGCTGTCTGCCAGCTTAGTTCATATTTCGCGGCACTAAGATGCTGCCCTCTGTAGCCAGGCCTCTCGGTGGGCACGCCAGCCTGCCTGCCCTTGCCACGCTCTCACTCTGGCGACACCCTTCACTCAGTCAAGAACTGTCCACTCCTCTCTCCTTCGTGGGCATGGCCCTCCCGGGCCATGGGTACAACACACAAGCCTGTGTACCCACCACAACATTAACAATAAATAAAGTAAGAAGCCTCCAAAGACGTATCATTTAGCCACCCGCTTTTAGCTCTACCAAACAAACTCGTTATAAATGGTGGGAAGCGGTGGTCGCAGCAGTTGTGTTTGCCTGGAGAGAGGAAGGAAGGGATGAAGTCATCTTCACTATCACCCCATGCAAGACGCATCCGTCTCTCAACAAGTTATCCTGATGTCGTGTCTGCACGTTTGAGCATCCAGACACAGGTACAAGCAGGATCCAGCCGAAATTTGCCGAGTTTCTTCGAGAATTGTAAGTGGCGTCACAGTGACCCCACGCTACAGCGTCCCACGCTGTTTCTCAAGTCACGTGTTCAGCGTCACTTGTATGTTGCTGTTGTTGTTCAGCTCAGCACAGCTGTTTCAGCAAGCCAGAGGTGAGTTTTGTGGCGATTTCTGCGTCCAGTGTGAGTTTCTCCACGTATTTGTGGGAGAGGAGGAAGTGGCCGTTCCTTGCCTCGCCCTGCTGTACTCTCACACCTCACCAGCCTACCACACACCACTCACCACTGCCCACTCCCTCTGCTGTGTTTTCTGCTGTTTTTCGTGTGAATTCATTGCCAGAGCTGTGTATCCGAGTGCCCGAGGCCACTCGAAGCCCAGTGGATCAGCAAGTCACGTAGATCAGCATGCCACGTGGACCCCGACACCACGTGGGTGTGGGCGATGTCACGTGGATCTACAAACCACATGAGTTACCGAGCCAGATGTCCCATTCCTCATGTTGTGGTCTGCTGCCTGCATCACATTGACGTCACCGACGATGCTGCCCGACTTCGTGACGTCACGATGTCTGCCTGACGTCACCTCGAGATGTCTGCTGACGTCACAGTGCTGCTGACATCACCTCGCAACATCACATGATGTCACATCGAGTGTTTCTAGTAATTATTTCAGTCTTGTCGAGAAGATATATGTCGTGTGTTAATTAATTCCTCTTAGTCAGTGTTCTCACATGTTAGTGTACCGCATGTACCGCGGATGTGTGTAGTTTCCGTGTGTCCAGTGAGGTCTGAGCCAGACCTGAGTAGCACCACTGTGCTAAGTAACCCGATGTGACCAGTGCGTTTGACAGTTATCAGTCAGCCCCTGAGCGTATGAGCCCTCTTGTACAGAAAACTTTTATGCTCGTCGCTCGTGATGTTCTGCAGAATCGTACCTGCTACGATTCCCATCGAGATTTGTTTCGCTTCACCTCCAGACCTTCAGAGTGCAGTTATATGTAGAGAAACAAGTCTGGGGATGCTTAGACTAACCTCTGCTATAACTCCAACTGCCGAGAGAATGACACTCGTCAAGCCGCAGTTAGCCCTGTCGGCAGGCGCTGTGTCAGCCTCGTGTCACAAGCTTCAGTGAGCAGCCTGCACAAAGAAGATGTCACTTTGACTGCTAGCTCTCTCACTGCAGTCTGGTGTATGATGTTACGACTCCCAGATGTTTTGCCCAGTCGTCTCTGCCACGACTCGCTCCACAACTCACTCCACGCTCGCCGGCAGTGACAGCCCAGCGACAGTACCAGTCGAGAAGTGTCCTCCTGAGTCGCTTGCCAGAAGTCCTGCCCAGTTGCCGAGTTTTGTCGACGCCTCACTCGAGGGCACCAGCATGTCGTGCCCCAGGTTGAGTGAAAACCTGCAGCGACTCCTACAATGTCTGCTTTCCCCTTCCAGAAAAACCGTAACCGTTACTCCGCTCAGCCACACGATGTCTCCCGGTTGCAGTATCGTTCAGACGCGGGAAGGCGGCTATGCCCACGCGCTCACTCCCCTTTGCCCACGATGTTCACACACCCACAGTTTTTTTTTTCCCTCCCTGTGGGAAGTTTTTTTTCCATGTCCATATACATATATGTAGTACATTTTTTTTATTTTGTTTCTTGCCCTGTTCCTACGAGAGAGAGAGACCGAGTTTTCTTTCCCAAACCAGTATTGCGCGTGGGGAAACGACCGGGGTAGGTGGCCGAGTGTATGTAGACAGCCTGTAAGTCTGCAAGACAGCCAGCGCCCACTTATTCATATTTCGCAGCACAAGATCTGCCCTCTTAGCCAGGGCCCCCGGTGGGATGCCACCTGCCCGCCCTTTCCCCGCCTCACTCTGGGGACACCCTTTACTCATCAAAACGTCCCCTCCTCCCCCCTCGTGGGGATGGCCCCCCCCGGCCATGGGCACAACACACAAGCCTTGTACCACCACGACCTAACAAAAAAGTAAGAAACCTCCCAAGACGTCTATCATTTTCCCCCCTGACCAAACACCAAACAAAAGGTTATAACTCGGGGGACCTTGTAAAAACATATATAACCTTCTTTCAATGACCAGCCGTATCCCCCCGAGGGGGGGTGGCCCAAAAGAAAAGCAAAGTTTTTCCTTTTTTCATTTAGTAAAATATACAGGGGAAAAGGTTACTAGCCCCTTTCTCCCGGCATTTTAGTACCCCTTATACACGCAGACTTACGGGGGAAGAATTCGTTTTCCCTTCCCCCGGGGATTAAGGAAAAACAAGAACAAGAAAAGAAAAAAAATAGAAAAAAACCCAGAGGGGTATGTATATCAGAGGGGCCCCACTTTTTCGGCGTTTCACTTTACGGGGTTCCGCAAATGGCATTTCAAATTAGACCAAAACTCGCTATACGGCTCCCCCCACCTGACTTTCAAACGTCCTGCCCAAACCCGGTTTTTTTTACATCTCGAAGATCCTAAGCACAAAGGGTCTCCCCATTTTGTCGGGAAACCCAAAATTTAAGCGTTTTAAAAGTTATTTCATTTTTATATATACCTGAAATTATACACCAACCATCCAACTTACACCGAGTTCGGTTTTCCAAAAAAGGGGTCAAGGTAAAATTCAAACCCCAAAACTTTATACAATACAATAAAACCCTTTTTTTGTAATACTTTATTTTTTTGTTTTATTTTGTATTTCATGTCTTTTTTAATTTTTATGTTTTTATTCTGTATTTTATACTGAAAGGTTTAGAAAACCTGTTTTCAACAAAAATAGTTTTTATTTACCAAAATTTGGCTAAAAAACAGGGTCTAAGTCAGTGGTCATATTCGGCAGGCCCAAGTCGATGGTAGGGTGTATGTGTGTGAAATATATATATATATATAATAAAAATATATATATATATATATATATATATAAATATATTAATATAAAATTAATATATATATATTATATATATATAATATATAAATACAGTGGACCCCCGCATAACATGGCACACATAGCTTAATCCGCATACCGCTGTTTTAATCGAAAAATTTTTTGCCTCACATACCGCTTAAAAAACCCGCCCCCCGTTTTTCGTCCAACCCTCCAATGTCACCCCTGAGCCACCTCACAGTTCCCCCCGGGTGGCATTGTTTTACCCCACCCCCGGTAACACCCAAAAACATACAATCGGAATTTTTCGTATTATTACAGTGTTTTCGGTGCTTTTTCGGGAAAATAATGACCATGGCCCCAGAAAGTTTCTAGTCCCAACCCACAGCAATAAGGGGAAATTACAATAGAGATGAAGAAAAAATCATTGAAAAGTATAAATGGGTGCGTGCTCCGAGCGGGCCCCAGGTTTATAATAAACCCCAATCAACCCCTCGCTATATTTTGGACAGCTGCTGCTGCTGTGCACGTCAGCTGCTGCTGCTCGCACTGTCCGCTGCTGGCTGGGACTGCACTGCTCGCTGCGTAGCTCGCTGCTGCGCGAACATCGCGTTCGCGTAGCACGTCTTTTCTGCGTACCACCGCAGCTGCTGCTGCGCGTAGCATCGTCTGCTGCTGCGTAGCATCGTCGTTGCTTCTGTACCACCGTCACTGCTGTGCTGCGTAGCATTCCTTCTGCGCTAGCATCGCTGCTGCTGCTGTACTCGCTGTTTCTTCTTTAAACCCCGTCAGCTCGCTGCTGCTGTACACCGTGTTTGTGGGGGGGTTTTTTGAGAATACCAAGAAAAAAATTTAACCCCAAGGATTTGCCACCCAGGATAACCCAAAAAAGTCAGTGTCATAGAAGCTGTAACTTATTTCCATTGGGGTCCTTAATCTTGTCTCCCCGGGTGCAACCCACACAAGTCGACTAACACCCAGGGGAACAGGGAAAAATGCCGGAACTAGTGCCATATTTGGGGAATTTAAAGCCAGCAAAGGGTTGTTTAGAGATTTAAAAATCGTAGTGGCATCCATGTGATAAAGGCCCTTTTTGGGAAAAAATGCCAAACAGGGCCTACATACCGGAGGAAAAAGGGACTCCCCCGGCACGGTCTCATCATCATTGCGCATTTCAATAAAGGGGAAGTGTCATTTATTCTTCATTTAGTAACTATA
>NC_069419.1:57560155-57579940 GCF_026875155.1 Cherax quadricarinatus
CCCCCCCCAAAACAGGCCAGGTTCCGGTCACGACAGTGCCAGATTCCCGGTCACAATAAAGGCGGGTTCCCGCCACAACAGTGCCAGGTTCCCGTCAACAATTGTGCCAGGTTCCCGGCCACAACAGTGCCAGGTTCCCGGTCACAACAGTGCCAGATTCCCGGTCACAAAAAAGGGAAGCTCCCGCCACAACATTGCCAAGTTCTCGGCCACAACAGTGCCAGGTTCCCGGCCACAACAGAGCCAGGTTCCCGGTCACAACAGTGCCAGGTTCCCGGTCACAACAGTGCCAGGTTCCCGGTCACAGCAGTGCCAGTTTCCCGCCCTCAGCAGAGACAGGCTCCCGGTAACAGCAGTGCCAGGTTCCCGGTCACAATAGTGCCAGGTTCCCGGTCACAACAGTGCCAGGTTCCCGGTGACAATAAAGTCAGGTTCCCGGTCACAACAGTGCCAGGTTCCCGGTCATAACAGTGCCAGGTTCCCGGTCACAACAAAGGTAGGTTCCCGCCACAACATTGCCAGGTTCCCGGCCACAACAGTGCCAGGTTCCCGGCAACAACAGTGCCAGGTTCCCGGCCACAACAGTGCCAGATTCCCGGCCACAACATTGCCAGTTTCCCCGGGCCACAACAGTGCCAGATCCCGGTCACAACAGTGCCAGATTCCCGGTCACAACAAAGGCAGGTTCCCGCCACAACATTGCCAAGTTCCCGGCCACAACAGTGGCAGGTTCCCGGTCACAACAGTGCCATGTTCCCGCCCACAGCAGAGCCAGGTTCCCGGTAACAGCAGTGCCAGGTTCCCGGTCACAATAGGTCGCAACAGTGCCAGGTTCCCGGCAACAACAGTGCCAGGTTCCCGGCCACAACAGTGCCAGATTCCCGGCCACAACAGTGCCAGATTCCCGGCCACAACAGTGCCAGATTCCCGGTCACCACAAAGGCAGGTTCCCGCCACAACATTGCCAAGTTCCCGGCCACAACAGTGCCAGGTTCCCGGTCACAACAGTGCCAGGTTCCCGCCCACAGCAGAGCCAGGTTCCCGGTAACAGCAGTGCCAGGTTCCCGGTCACAATAGGTCACAACAGTGCCAGGTTCCCGGTGACAATAAAGGCAGGTTCCCGGTCACAACAGTACCATGTTTCCGGTCACAACAGTGCCAGGTTCCCGGCCACAACAGTGCCAGGTTCCCGGCCACAACAGTGCCAGGTTCCCGGCCACAACAGTGCCAGGTTCCCGGTCACAACAGTGCCAGGTTCCCGGTCATAACAAAGGTAGGTTCCCGCCAAAACATTGCCAGGTTCCCGGCCACAGCAGTGCCAGATTCCCGGTCACAACAGTTCCAGGTTCCCGGTCACAGCAGTGCCAGGTTCCCGGTAACAGCAGTTCCAGGTTCCCGGTCACAATAGTGCCAGGTTCCCGGTCACAACAGTGCCAGGTTCCCGGTGACAATAAAGGGAGGTTCCCGGTCACAACAGTGCCAGGTTCCCGGCAACAACAGTGCCAGGTTCCCGGCCACAACAGTGCCAGATTCCCGGCCACAACATTGCCAGATTCCCGGCCACAACAGTGCCAGATTCCTGGTCACAACAGTGCCAGATTCCCGGTCACAACAAAGGCAAGTTCCCGCCACAACATTGCCAAGTTCCCGGTCACAACAGTGCCAGGTTCCCGCCCACAGCAGAGCCAGGTTCCCGGTAACAGCAGTGCCAGGTTCCCGGTCACAATAGGTCACAACAGTGCCAGGTTCCCGGCAACAACAGTGCCAGGTTCTCGGCCACAAAAGTGCCAGATTCCCGGCCACAACAGTGCCAGATTCCCGGCCACAACAGTGCCAGATTCCCGGTCACCACAAAGGCAGGTTCCCGCCACAACATTGCCAAGTTCCCGGCCACAACAGTGCCAGGTTCCCGGTCACAACAGTGCCAGGTTCCCGCCCACAGCAGAGCCAGGTTCCCGGTAACAGCAGTGCCAGGTTCCCGGTCACAATAGGTCACAACAGTGCCAGGTTCCCGGTGACAATAAAGGCAGGTTCCCGGTCACAACAGTGCCATGTTCCCGGTCACAACAGTTTATCTGGAGTTTATCTGGAGTGAGTTCCGGGGGTCAACGCCCCCGCGGCCCGGTCTGTGACCAGGCCTCCTTAGGTCAGTGTCCCAGGATGCGACCCACACCAGTCGACTAACACCCAGGTACCCATTTTACTGATGGGGAACATAGACAACAGGTGGAAAGAAACACGTCCAATGTTTCTACTCTGGCTGGGAATCGAACCCAGGCCCTCACCGTGTGAAGCGAGAGCGTTAACCACCAGGCCACCAGTTCCAGGTTCCCGGTCACAGCAGTGCCAGGTTCCCGGTAACAGCAGTTCCAGGTTCCCGGTCACAATAGTGCCAGGTTCCCGGTCACAACAGTGCCAGGTTCCCGGTGACAATAAAGGGAGGTTCCCGGTCACAACAGTGCCAGGTTCCCGGCCACAACAGTGCCAGGTTCCCGGCCACAACAGTGCCAGGTTCCCGGCCACAACAGTGCCAGGTTCCCGGTCACAACAGTGCCAGGTTCCCGGTCATAACAAATGTAGGTTCCCGCCACAACATTGCCAGGTTCCCGGCCACAACATTGCCAGGTTCCCGGTCACAACAGAGCCAGGTTCCCGGTTACAATAAAGGGAGGTTCCCGGTCACAACAGTGCCAGGTTCCCGATCACAACAGTGCCAGGTTCCCGGCCACAACAGTGCCAGGTTCCCGGCCAGAACAGTGCCAGGTTCCCGGCCACAACAGTGCCAGGTTCCCGGTCACAACAGTGCCGGGTTCCCGGTCATAACAAATGTAGGTTCCCGCCACAACAGTTCCAGGTTCCCGGTCACAGCAGTGCCAGGTTCCCGGTAACAACAATGCCAAGTTCCCGGTAACAACAGTGCCAGGTTCCCGCGACTAGCCCTGGAGCTAAGGGGCATGTCTTACGAGGAATGGTTAAGGGAAATCGACCTGACGACACTGGAGGACAAAAGAGAGAGAGGAGGATATAACAACATATAAAATACTGAAAGGAATCGACAAGGGGGACAGAGACAGGATGTTACAGAGATGTGCCACAACAACAAGGGGTCACAATTGGAATCTGAAGACTCAGAGGAATGACTGGGATGTTTGGAAGTATTTCTTCTGTCATAGAGTTGTCAGAAAGTGGAATATTCTGGAGAGTGATGTAGTGGAAGCAGGATCAATACATATATTTAAGATGACGTACGACAAAACTCATGGATCAGCGAGAGAGTGGACCTAATAGCGACCAACGAAAAGGCAGGGCCAGGAGCTGAGAGTCGACCCCTGCAACCAGAATTGGGGTATACACCACACACACACACACACCCCACACACACAACCCCATGGACTGAGAATAAAATTTAATCTAGCTGGACATAATTACAGAAGTTGAATAAATTTTGAATAGAAATAGAGAAAAAAGATGCAGCAGGTAATTGTTAGAAATAGGGAACAGAAGAGATGTTGATGTCAAGGCAAAAGTACTAAACCTGGAAGATAATGTAAGAATGCTGAGGAAAGAACAAGATGAGATGAGAAAAAGAACGAATGAGGCAGGTGGTTGCGAGAGCAGGAAGACGAGACGATTTAGCAAAAAAATAGCTAAACTGCTCTCAGGCAGAAGATAAGCCTAGCAGAAAAGCAACTTCTCAGAAAGATATTGCAATCTAGTGAAAGGAAGTGGAGTAGAGAGAGAGAGAGAGAAAGTTTGCTGATAATCCGTTGTCTCCAGGAGGTTGAAGAGAAGACCGATAAAGAACTATGCATGGGGCAGTTTGGGGAAAATTAAAATTTTTATCAAACTGGCTAATGGGAAGGGCAAAGCGAACTAGGTTCTCGAGGGAAAAAAAGAAACAAAATGACCTTTACAACAGAAATGGAACGAGACAAAATTATAAAACAGAAACCAGAGTTAGGGCAGTCAGAAAGATATGTATTTACCTCGCTCTGGACAGGACAGAAAATAAAAATACTGAGGGAAAAAGCACCAAAAAACCCTGGAGAAAGAAAGAAGACCCAGGTAAGAGATCATCAGGTGTGGAAAATTCAGCCTCCAGGGGGAGAGCCATGCACACCCCCATATATACTCCCTAGAAGTTCTAATCACCTTTCCCACTCATACAAGATAATTGTAAACAAATCAAATCAAAACTTAGTCCTTTCCTACACACACAGTGTAAGAACCTCCACAGCTGCTCTTTACTCTTGTCCTCTCTGTACTTTCTAATCACCGAAGATTCCCTTTCTTACATCAACAATTCCGACCCATTTAATAGCGAGATATTTTATATATATATATATATATATTTACCCCAAAACTCACCCCATCCCCTCCCACCTTCCTTTCCCTGACCCATGTGCAAAGGCCAGGAAATCAGGAACTCAAATCCAGAAGGCAGTAACAAAAAGGAAACTAAAAGTATGGTACACAAATACGAATGGAATAACAAGCAATTCTAATGACTGAAGCAGACATAGTGGAAGTATCTCCAGACATTGTAGCGCTCACAGAGACAAAGCTGGCAGTAAGGTACAACCCAGCACTAAACAGGAGATCAAGACAGGATTATACCAACACCAATAAAGTGATGTTGGACACACTATCGGAGGTGGCCAGAGGAGCACACATGAACAATGTAAAACTGTTGATCGTAGAAGAGACTAACCAGAAGGAAATAGACTGGAATAGCTTGAATCCACATGGTGCCCGGTATGTGGAAGGCTGTGATATTGGTGGTAATGATGGAGAACCTCATGCACCAACATATTAGGGACACAACTTCAGGGGAGGAGAAGCTGAACCAGCAAAGCTGGACGTTTTATTCACTCTGAACAATTCTGATACAGAGGATATTGATTACGAAAGTTTCACTGCTAGTCAGTACAGTCTTGAGTTTCAAATACCTCACAAAAGTAAACCTGGAGAGATAGCAAAGGAAGGATGAGAGAATCCAGATTTCAAATGAGAAGGCTACCATGAATGAGACGATTCCTGAAAGAGATACAGTGGGGAGGGAACTATAAGGAAAGACAGCTAATGAAATGGAGTATGTAGCTGGAAATTGCAGGAAGGCAGAGAATAAATTCATTCCCTTGAGCAGAAACAATGGCAACATCAAACTCAGCCAATGGTTCAGTCAGAGGAGCACAAAGGCAAAGCTACATGCGCAAGAGTATGGAAAAAAGTAATGAAAGCAAAGAATGCAATCAAACAGGGAAGCAAGCAAAAAGATCAGGAAGTAAAATGCATGGCAAGCAGAGACTCAACATCAATTTGAGAATGATATATCATCGGAAGTGAAATCCCACCCAAAGTTGCTATACATCTGCATGAAAAGGAAAACAACAGTACAGGACCTGGTAATTTTTCCAATGAAGAAGGAAGGAGAGTTTACGTGAAATGAACAGGACGTCTGTGAGATCAATAAGAAATTTAAGAGGGTATTCTCTGAGGAGACAAGGACATTACCAGAGCCAAAGAAATAGAGTGCACTAGCTAGAACCTCTTCTCTGCCAAGAGAAGAGGTGAGGAAACTACTGTGCGAGAAAGATACATCAAAGGCAACAGAGCCAGATAATATCTCTCTATGGGTCCTAAGAGAGCAGAAGTATTGTGTCAGTCACTAACCACAATTTTTATCGTGACAATCGACACAAGGCAACTATTAGAGGTGCAGAATACAGAAAATGTAGCCCCAATATTTAAGCAAAGAGTCAGTATGGTAGCCTTATATCTCAATGACTAGGATCACGAGGTAAACTTTGTACTAATTTTATTGCCAAAACCACACATCAACCTAATAAATATCACAGCAAATGCGTATCTTTCACATTTATAATTAGCTTTGAACTACCTAAGCAAAGAGTCTTCCCGACTATATACAGAAAATATCAGGAATACGCAGCACCAGTACGGAATCTGCACCTGTGCAAAGCAAGTCAACAAACTTGAGAAAGAGCACAGGCTTGCAGAGGAGACTCTTTCCCATCCTTGTCTACTGCCAATGAAACAGCTAGAATTTGGAAACTCAGATAGTCACTTGTATGTTAGGAAGTATTTCTCCAGGCCAACTCAAGACTCGCATTCAATTTCCCAACATTAGTATTAATACTAATGTTGGGAAGTATTTCTCCAGGCCCAACTCAAGACTCGCATTCAATTTCCCAAACATTAGTATTTAATATAATGTTGGGAAATTGAATGCGAGTCTTGGTTGGGGCCCGGGAAATACTTCCTAACATCATGTGATCATCTGTAGTTTCAAATTCTAGCTGTTTTATTGGCAGTAGACAAGGATGGGAAAGAGTCTCCTCTGCAACCCTGTGCTCTTTTTTAAGTTTGTTGACTTTTTTTCCACGGGTGCGGGATTCCGTACTGGTGCTGCGAAATTCCCCTTGATTTTTCTGTATATAGTGGGGAAGACCCCTTTGTTTTGGTATTCAAAGCTAATTTTTAAATGTGAAAGGGATACCATTTGCTTTGATATTTTTGGGTTTTGATGTGTGGTTTTGGCAAAAAAATTTAGTACAAATTTTTACCTCGGGGAACCTAGTCATTGAGGTTTATAAGGCTCCCCATACTGATTTCTTTGCTTAAATAGGGGGCTACTTTTTCTGTTTTTCTGCACCTCAAAAATTTTCCCCCTTGTGTCGTTGTCACGTTTAAAAATTGGGTTGGGGGACTGACACAATACTTTGCTCTCTTGGGCCCCCATAAAAGGGGATATTATCTGGCTCTTTTGGGCCCTTTGTGATCTTTCTCGCACTTTAGTTTCCCACCTTTTTCTCTTGGCGAGAAGGGGTTCTAGCTGGGGCACTCTTTTTTTTGGTTTGGGAAAAGCCCCTTGTCCCCCCCAAGAAATACCCTTAAATTTCTTTTTGACCCAAACAAAAGTCCTGTTCATTTCACGTAAATTTCCTTTTCCTTTCCCTTCTTTGGGAAAAATTACCGGGTCCTGTCCCTTGTTTTTTCCCCCTTTTTTCATCCCAGATTTTATAGCAATTTTGGGGGGGTTTTCATTTCCCGATGATATATCATTTCAAAATTATGTTGAGTTTTGCTTGCCATGCTTTTTATTTCCCTGATTTTTTTTGCTTGTTTTCCCGGGTTTGATTGCATTTTTTGCTTTCATTATTTTTTTTTCCATATTTTTGCGCGGGAAAGCTTTTCCCCTTTGTGCCCCCGATGAACCTTTGGCTGAGTTTGATGTTGCCATTTTTTCTGCTAAAGGGGAAATAAAATTTTTTCTCTCCCTTCCTGCAATTTCCACTACATACCCATTTCATTAGCTGTCTTTCCTTATATTTCCCCCCCCCCCTGTATTTCTTTCGGGAATCGTCTCTTATGGTACCCTTTCTCTTTTTGAAATCTGGATTCTCAATCCTTCCTTTGCTATTTCCGGGTTTACTTTTTGTGGGGTATTTGAAATTTCAAACTGAAACTGACTAGCAGTGGGAAAATTTCGAAATTTAAATTTCCCCTCTGTATCGAATTGTTCAAAAGGAATAAAACGCCCACCCTTTGCGGGTTTCAGCTTCTCCTCCCCGAAGTTTTTCCCCTAATATGTTGGTGCATGGGGTTTTCTCCATCATTACCACCAAATCACACCCCTTCCCCTTTCCCGGGCCCCAAAGTGGATTCAAGCTTTTTCCAGCCCTTTTTCCCTTTGGGTTATTTCTTCACGATAAAACAGTTTTAAAATTGTTCATGGGGTTTCCCGGGCCAACCTCCGATAGTGTGTCCAACTAATTTTTTTGGTGTTGGTAAAAATCCTGTTTTGATCTCCTTTTTAGTGCTGGGTTTTTGTACCTTACTGCCATTTTGGGGTCTCGGGTGACGCTACAATGTCGGGGAGATATTCCCAATATGTCTGTTTTCAGTCATTAGAATTGCTTGTTATTCCTTTCGTATTTTGTACCATACTTTTAGTTTCCTTTTTTTTAAACTGCCTTCTGGATTTGATTTCCCGGATTTCCTGGCCTTTGCACAGGGGTCGGGGAAAGGAAGGGGGAGGGGATGGGGTGAGTTTTGGGGAAATAAAAAATTAAATTTATATTTATAAAATTATATATTGCCCATTAAAATTTGGGGCGGAATTTTTTGATGTAAAAAAAGGGAATTTTCGGTGATTAGAAAGTTTCAGAGAGGACAAAGTAAAGAGCAGCTGTGGGGGTTCTTTCACTGTGTGTGTAGGAAAAAGGGTAAGTTTTGATTTGGGTTTTTTTTACAATTATCTTGTATGAGTGGGGGGAAAAGGGGATTAAAATTCTAGGGAAATAATATGGGGGTGGGGCATGGCTTTTCCTCTTAGGCTGAATTTTAACCCGATGGGGGTCTTACCTGGGGCTTCTTCTTTCTCAAAGGGTTTTTTTTGGGGCTTTTTCCCTCCCGTTTTTTTATTTTCTGTCCTTCCAACGAGGTAAATACATACTTTCTGAATGCCCTAACTCTGGTTTTTTTGTTTTTTTAAAATTTTTTTCTCGTTCCCTTTCTTTGTAAAGGTCATTTTTTCTTTTTTTTCCCCCGAGAACCCAGTTCGCTTTTCCTTTCCCCTTTGCCATTTGATTTTTAAATTTTAAACCCCAAACTGCCGCCCCTGCATAGTTCTTTATCGATTTTTCTCTTCAACCCCCTGGGGACAACGGATTACAGGGAAACTTTCTCTCTCTCTCTTCTAAATCCCCTTCCTTTTACTAGATTTCAAAATTTTTTCTGGAAATTGCTTTTTTGCTAGGGCCTTTTTTCTTTGCCGGGGACAGTTTGCTTTTTTTGCTAAAAACGTCTCGTCTTCCTGCTCTCGCCAAACCCCCTGCCTCATTTGTTCTTTTTCTATCTCATCTTTTTTCTTTCCCCAGGGATTTTTTACATTATCTTCCCGGGTTTTGTACTTTTTCCTTTTACATCCAAAAACTCTTCTGTTTTCCCCATTTCTAACAATTACCCCTTTCATCTTTTTTTTTCTATTTCTATCAAAATTTTTTTCCAAAAATTTTGTAAATATGTCCAGCTAGATTTAAAATTTTTTCTCAGTCCATGTGTGTGGGTTGTGTGTGTGTGGTGTGTGTTGTGTGGGGGGGGGGGTGTGGTGGTGTTTTACTAAATCAATTTTGGTTGCCCGGGGTGACTCTCAGCTCCTGGCCCTGCCTTTTCGTTGGTCCTATTAGGGCCACTCTCTCGCGATCCATGATTTTGGTTTGTACCCTCATCTTTTAATATAGGGATTGATCCGGGTTTCCACTACATCACTCTCCAAATATTCCCCCTTTCTGACAACTTATGACAGAAAAAATTTCTTTCCCAAAATTTCCCGCCTTTTTTTGTCTTTCAGTTTTTCCCAAATTTTGACCCCCCGGGTTTTTTGTGGAAAAATCTCTTTTAAATCCGGGCCTGCCCCCTTGTCGATTCCTTTTAGTTTTTTTTATTTTGGGTTTTATCCCCCTCTCTCTTTTTTTGGGCCTCCATGTTTGTCAGGGCCCTTTTTCCCCTTTAAACCTTCCCCCGAAAACAAAGCCCTTGCTCCAGGGCTATCGCGGGAACCGGCATGTTGTTACCCGGGGAAATTTGGGATTGTTGTTCCGGGAACCTGGCATGCTGTGACCGGGGCCCCGGGAATGTTGTGGCGGGAACCTACATTTTTTTTGACCGGGAAAACCCCGGGACGTTTTGACCGGGAAACCCGGCACTGTTGTGGCCCGGGGAACCCCGGCACTGTTTTGGCCGGGGAACCCGGCAAATGTTGTGGCCGGGAACCCGGCATGTTGTGATCGGGAACCTGGCTGTTGTGGAAAACCGGGGGAACCCCCCTTTATTGTCACCGGGGAACCCGGCTTTGTTGTGACCCCCGGGGAAACCGGCAATGTTTTTGGCCGGGAACCTGGGAAAGTTGGGCGGGGAAACCACATTTGTTATGACCCGGGAAAATGGCACTGTTGTGACCGGGAATCTGGCACTTTTGTGGCCGGAACCTGGCACTGTTGTTGCCGGAACCTGGCACTGTTTTTGCCGGGAACCTGGCACTGTTGGGTGTCCTGGAACCTCCTTTTGTCACCGGGAACCTGGCACTGTTGTGACCGGGAACCTGGCACTATTGTGACCGGGAACCTGACTCTGTTATGGCCGGGACCTGGCACTGTTGTGACCGGAACTGGAACTTTGTGACGGGAATCTGGCACTGTTGTGGCCGGGAACCTGGCAATGTTTGGCGGGAACCTACCTTTGTTATGACGGGAACCTGGCACTGTTGTGACCGGGAACCTGCACTGTTTTGGACCGGGAACCTGCACTGTGTGAGCCGGGAACCTGGCACTGTTGTGGCCGGGAACCTGGCACTGTTGTGACCGGAAACATGGACTGTTGTTGACCGGGAACCTGCCTTTTGTCACCGGGAACTGGCACTGTTGTGACGCATTGTGACCTGGCGAACCAGGCACTGCTGACCGGGAACCTGGCCTGCTGTGGGCGGGAACTTGGCACTGTTGTGTCCGGGAACCTGGCACTGTTGTGGCCAGGAACTTGGCACTGTTGTACGGGAAAGCCGGGCCTTTGTGACCGGGAATTGGGCACTGTTGTGGCCGGGAATCTGGCACTGTTGTGGCCGGGAATCTGGCACTTTTGTGCCGGGAACCTGGCACTGTTGTGGCGGGAACCGGGCCATTGTTTGCCGATCCATTCGTGACCGGGAACCTGGCACTGTTGTGGCCGGGAACTGTGCCTGTTGTTCGGGCCGCGTGTTGGAACCTGGCACTGTTGTGACCGGGAACCGGGCCACTGTTTGTGACCGGGAACTTGGCATGTTGTGACGGGAACCTGCCTTGTTGTGACCGGGAACCCTGGCACTGTTGTGACCGGGAACTGGCACTGTTGTGTGCGGAATCTGGAAACTGTTTGTGCAGGAATCTGGCACTGTTGTTACCGGGAACCTGGCACTGTTGTTGCCGGGAACTTGGCACTTTTTGTGGCCGGGAACCTGGCACTGTCGTGGCGCGGAACCTGGCACTGTTGTGGCCGGGAATCTGGCACTGTTGTGTCCGGGAACCTGGCACTCTTGTTGCCAGGAACCTGGCACTGTTGTGACCGGGAGCCTGGCACTGTTGTGACCGGGAACTTGGCACTGTTGTGACCGGGAACCTGGCACTGCTGTGACGACCGGGAACCTGGCACTGCTGTGACCGGGAACTTGGCACTGTTGTGACCGGGAACCTGGCACTGTTGTTACCGGAAACCTGGCACTGCTGTGACGACCGGAACCTGGCACTGCTGTGACCGGGAACCTGGCACTGTTGACCGGGAACCTGGAACTGTTGTGACCGGGAACCTGGCACTGTTGTGCCCGGGAACCTGGCACTGTTGTGGCGGGAACCTGCCTTTGTTGTGACCGGAACCTGGCACTATTGTGACCGGGAACCTGGCACTGTTGTGACCGGGAACCTGGCACTGTTGTGACCGGGAACCTGGCACTGTTGTGACCGGGAACCTGGCACTCTTGTGGCCGGGAATCTGGCACTGTTGTGGCCGGGAACCTGGCACTGTTGTGACCGGGAACCTGGTACTGTTGTGACCGGGAACCTAGCACTGCTGTTACCGGGAACCTGGCTCTGCTATGGCCGGGAGTCTGGCACTTGTGTGACCGGGAACCTGGCACTGTTGTTACCGGAAACCTGGCACTGCTGTGACCGGGAACCTGGAACTGTTGTGACCGGGAACGGGGCACTGTTGTGGCAGGTAACGTGGCACTGTTGTGGCCGGGAACCTGGCAATGTTGTGGCGGGAACCTACTTTTGTTGTGACCGGGAACCTGGCACTGTTGTGACCGGGAACCTGGCACTGTTGTGACCGGGAACCTGGCACTGTCGTGACCGGGAACCTGGCACTGTTGTTACCGGGAACCTGGCACTGTTGTTACCCGAAACCTGGCACTGCTGTGACCGGGAACCTGGAACTGTTGTGTCCGGGAACGTGGCACTGTTGTGGCAGGGAACGTGGCACTGTTGTGGCAGGGAACCTGGCCTGTTGGAGGCCGGGAACCTGCACTTTGTGGACCGGGAACCTGGCACTGTTGTGACCGGGAACCTGGCACTGTTGTGACCGGGAACCTGGGACTGCTGTGGCCGGGAACCTGGCACTGTTATGACCGGGAACCTGGCACTGTTGTGGCCGGAAACCTGGCACTGTTGTGACCGGGAACCTGGCACTGTTGTGGCCGGGAACCTGGCACTGTTGTGACCGGGAACCTGGCACTGTTGTGACCGGGAAACTGGCACTGTTGTGACCGGGAACCTGCCTTTATTGTCACCGGGAACCTGGCACTGTTGTGACCGGGAACCTGGCACTGCTGTTACCGGGAACCTGGCTCTGCTGTGGGCGGGAACCTGGCACTGTTGTGACCGGGAACCTGGCACTGTTGTGGCCGTGACCTTGGCACTGTTGTGGCCGGGAACTTGGCACTGTTGTGGCTGGGAACCTGGCACTGTTGGGACTGGGAACCTGGCACTGTTGTGACCGGGAACCTGGCACTGTTGTGGCTGGAACCTGCCTTTATTGTGACCGGGAACCTGCACTGTTGTGACCGGGAATCTGGCACTGTGACCGGGAACCTGGCTCTGTTGTGACCGGGAACTTGGCACTGCTGTTACCGGGAACCTGGCTCTGCTGTGGCCGGGAACCTGGCACTGTTGTGACCGGGAACCTGGCACTGTTGTGACCGGGAACCTGGCACTGTTGTGACCGGGAACCTGGCACTGTTGTTACCGGGAACCTGGCACTGTTGTGACCGGGAACCTGGCACTGCTGTGACCGGGAACCTAGCACTGTTGTGATCGGGAACCTGGCACTGTTGTGACCGGGAACTTGGCACTGTTGTGACCGGGAACCTGGCACTGTTGTGACCGGGAACCTGGCACTGTTGTGGCGGGAACCTGGCACTGAAGTGACCGGGAACCTTGCACTGTTGTGACCGTGAACCTGGCACTGTTGTGACCGGGAATCTGACACTGTTGCGGGCGGGAACCTGGCACTGTTGCGGGCGGGAACCTGTCACTGTTGCGGCCGGGAACCTGACACTGTTGCGGGCGGGAACCTGGCACTGTTTGGCCCGGGAAGCGGGCCTGTGTGGCCGGGAAGAAAATTGACTTTTTTTGCCCAAAAAAGGAAATGTCAAAACTTTGTCTTTAAGGTATGACTGTGTAATTTAAATATTATTTTAAAGTTTAAATAATAATGAGAAAGTGATTATTTTTGTCGAAAATTTTGTTTAAAATTTTAACTGAAGCATATGTAACCTAAAATATAATCGAATTGTCATTGGAATTCTTTTGCACAAATAAAAGCATTTTTGGGAAAATTTTTTGAAATGAAAATTCGTCTACATTTCATCATACTAAAAGCGATGTTAAAGTTTAAAAATTATCGATTTTAATTATATAATTTTGTTTTGTAAAAAAATAACTCTAGCTGAGGTTAAAAATTTTCTTTTCGTGTATTTTTAAAAAAGTTGGGAATTCGTGTGAGGGGTGAAGTAATTTGCTGCACTTGAAGTTTTCAAAAAGGGTTTTTTAAAACATTTAGGGAATTGTATTTTTTTTTTTTAATAAAAGCGAAGGACATTTTTTTCTGCATGCACAAAACCAGTGTGAAAAACCAAAAGTACCAGAAATAAAAAATACTAGAAAAATCTCCATGATGGGGTTTAAAAAAAAGTATTGTTATTTTTCCCACATTTTGATCGACTTGTTGAGGATATGAAGAAAAATGGTCAGCTATGTGGTAGTTTGTAGTTTACTGAAAAAACAAATTCTTGCGAAATATATATATGTGTACCGCCTTTCCTCTCCACCACCCAAACCCTTAAGCTCCTTTTCTCGTGACCAAAACCCAAAACCCCTAAATTAGAGTGAGACAGAGTAGACAGGCTAGAAAAAGGGTCCAAATACGGCGGACGGTAGCCCGCACCCCCTCCAAAAAAAAAAAACCCCCCCAGGGGAAAAAAAAAAAAGAGCTGAAAAAGGGGTTTACCCAAACAAACCCTAACCTAATAAAATTTAACTCTAGAAAAGATCGCCAACATATTTTTTTTGGGCCGGCAATAATTTAAGGGAAATATATAGGACTGCACCCTTGCTCCAGGAAATAACCTTGTTTGGGGTTCTTCTGGTTGGAGATATCCCAGGATTGGGATTGTAACTTGACCCCCGCGATTCCCCCCACATAAACATAAAATGCCCCAAAAGCCAGTACCAGCGGGGGGCTTCTTTTTCAAGGGTGAGTAAGCCCTCGTTGGCGGGAAATTTTGGCTGAAAAGTATGCTACAGGTGCCTCCTTGTTCCATTTGTAATATATGCCCCAACCCAGACCAAAAGCTAACCTGTAATAAAAATTTTTGGAGAAGTCGGGAACAAGAGAAGGGTGCAGTCCAAAATAATCTTTTGCTTTTTTTAAAAAGCGTGTTACGTCTAAGGTCCAAAAAAAGGGGAACTTTGTGACTGGTAAAAGGGTAAGAGGGGCACAATTCTGAAAAAATTCTTACAGAATTCTTAAAACCCTATCATCTAGGAAACTTTGAAAAAATTTCCATTTTGGGGAAACTGGTAATCTTTAATAGAAAAAACTTTAAAGCAATTTTAGGGCAACTTTACCACTACCTACTTCATGGCCTAAAAAGACAGGGGACGGGCCCAAAAAGGAAAATTTTAGATAAATTAACTTTTAAAATTTGAAACCTTAAAGGCTCAAAAAGAGCCTTAAGTTAAGTAGGGTTGATCCCAAGTACAGACCCCAAAAAAAAATAATCAGGTCGCTGCCGGGGCCCTTCAAGCCTTTAATCCCCTGTGGTAAGTTTCGGGAATGAAAGGGAAATTTTTCATTCCGAAGGGGGGGCCCTGGTATTGATAATCCCCTCCGGGAATTCGAAGGCAGAGTTTTCCCTTGCTTATCTGTAAAGTACCTGATAGTAGTTTTTTAAGATCAAACTTGGACGAAAAAAGTACCCTTTACCCACAAAGCAATTAGTACCCGACGGGGAAGAGGGTACTCTGAAAATTGTGCCTCGTTCACTTTAGGTAGTCTTTTTAAAATACGAAACCCTCCATCCCCTTCTCACAAGGAGAGGTGAAGCCCATGGACTAGATGACTCCCCACAAAACCATGCTTTAACAAAAATTTTCATTTCCGGGAAAGTGCCTTTGCTTTTTCGGTTAGTTGTAGGGGAGAGTTTAATTGGTTTAGAGTTTCCCCATCTACATCATGAAACCTAACGTACATTTTTTCGGCGCATCCGAAAAAATTTTGGGATATGACTGTAAAGCTCCTTTAAATTTTTTGCTTGCATTTCGAAAACCCCTCCATTAAAGGGCTGGGATCCTTGAGGGGGGACAGAATTTGAAATTTAATATTAAAATTTTGGGAAAGAGTCAAAGGCAAGGCCCTAAAGGGGTAAGGACGAGTCATTACTGGGATTTATCGGGTGTTGGAAGTATTTTAATTGTTTAAATGTGGTAAAGTTTTAGTTTTTGAGGTCTTATAAATGGGGCTACCACATAATTTCATCGATAATCACTTACAATCTGCATGGGTCCCCGTAAATCTAGTTTTAAAGGTTTGGGGCCCAGGTAATTTCCTACCAACACCTTGTCCCTGGAGGAAAGGGAGGGGGAATTGTGCACTTCTGTCATACCTCGTTTCATTTACTTTGAGCTGTTTTTAGGTTACCTTGGCTAATACGTGCCCCCTGCACCTTGAAGACGGGTTTTAGAGTGTTGGGCTAACGTCTTCTCCCACCACCCTTTCTTCGAGCCCCCCGAGAGGACCTCGTACTTGTCCCCCAAAAAGCTCAAACGGCTAACCCTTTGCTCTTGCACTCTCTCGTACGGGAAAACAGCAACAAAGTAGTGATTCACCCCCTCGTAAAAAGTGCATGAAAAAAAGTTCTCCCTTTTTTTTTAATGTTGATGGAACTTTCCCCAAGGGCCTTGGGTGAGGATGTAGGCATGGATAAGTGTGGTTACCCCAACCTAGTTAATATTCCCTAAAGTTTTGGCAGTAAAGTTATCCCTTGATCACTTTTAAAAGTTTTTTGGGAAGCCAAAAAAAGAAATGAAATTTTTTTTAAAACTTTGGAACAGCTTTAGTTTTAATACAAAGCAGGGAAATTTCTCAGGGTACTGGTTATTTATTCAAATCGTTTAAAAAAAGTTCCCGACTTTACCTAGGGATGGACCCACACAATCTATAATTAAATCTGCAAAAAAGGTTTTCCCCTCACAGGGGATAGGTTTGGGGGGCAGGTTTAATGGGAAATTCCCGTTTTCCAAAATTGCTGACTTCTCGGCAACACCAATATATTCTTCACATCTTTCTTTAATTTTTGGGCCAAAAAAATTTTTTTTGTTTCATACAAGGTTTTTTAATTCCCAAATGACCTCTAAACTGTTTTGACTATATTTAATATTTTGAGGGCATACTTTTTGGGAAATACTAACCCGTTAAACAAATTTCCGGGCCCTATCTCCTTACCAGTCTCGTGGATCAAAAAATTGTTTTTAACTTCATACTTGACCGGGTGACCCAAGAGGATTTCCCGGCGCCTGAAAAGCGAATTTTAAAGAAGGGGCTTTCGTTGTTTTCCCCCCGGGAAAGGCAAACCCTCGGGATGGAAACAAGACACTGGCAATCCTGCAAAACCCGGGGGAGGAAGCTTGATGGGGGCTGTTCACTTTATTTACGGGTCCGGCCGGTTTGCCTCATAAAACAAAGTGGCTATTCCGAATCGGAGTCGTCCAAGGGAAAGGTCAACATTCCCCCAAAAACCCTTGGGATTTGCCCGAGTTATGGCCAACACCCGGGGATAATTAAAACATTTAGGTTTAGGGGACAACTAACGTTAATTTTTTACCCAGTAAAAACATGGCATCTTTTATGGGGGAACCTTTTTTAGACACCCCTCAAACCCCCGTGTAATATTTGCCTGACTAAAATTTTTTGCAAAAAAAAGGAATATAGCCCCCCCAAAAGCTTCCAAAAAAACAGAGGAAATTTAAAGAAGTTCTCTAAAGGGGGAATATTTTCCCTTTTCTTACAAGTGAGCAATACCCGATCTCTAAAGGTCTTTTCTTTATTGTTTTTGATTTTTTCCCGAAAAGGGAAAATTTGATCTTGCATTAAGGGGCCCCTAACATTTCTACTTCTCTAGGGGACATGTTACAGGGGAATTAGGATTTTCCCCAAAGGTTGGGGTTTTTTTAGGGGCAGTTGGGGCGGATTGACCTACTTATTTCCATGAAGAGACGACAGGGTTCCCTTTTCTCCCTGTTGACGTTGCAAATGGTGTCGTTTTTGTGGGGTCTCTTGGAACTGTTGCGAAATGCACCATGAGTAGTTTTCCCTCCGCAGGGGACCAATTTAAACGTGGCCCCCAGGGGACTTTGTTGGCTGACGTAGACGTTCTCCCCCCGCTGGCAAATTTATTCCCAAGGTGACGTTCTTGCCAGCCAGGTGTTGAAAAGAGAACGGGACCGCTCGGACAAGGGGCGGTTAGTTTTGAAGGTATCAGCCCAACCGGCTCCCCCATGGGGTTTAAATCAGATCCCGCAGAAAAACCCGAAAACTCGGGGCCCCCCCAGACTCCAGCAGGATAATCAGATAACTCCCATCCTTTAAAGGGAGAGACACCACTTTTCTTTATACCCCCTGGGAAAAAACTTTTTTTTTGCGTCTCACAAAATCCCCGAGGGATTGACCAAGCTTCCCCCCTGCTTAGTTTTAAATTTTTTCTTTTATTTGGTGGGGTACATGATACTCCCAACACTGTGGTCTTCACTACTTATAAACAAAAATTCAGCGCATTTAATACTGAGTAAATTCCGGGCCTTAACCCCCTAATGCGTAGAACCCAACGATGCCCCAAAGCTGTTCCGGACCCCAAGGTCGAGCCTGATTTTCGAAGCTTTCGAAAAATTTCTCTTGTTTGGCCCCATAGAAGCGGGGGGCAAAATGTAGCTTTCTGAAATAAAAAATTTTCAGAATGCGAAAAATGCCTCCTTTCTCTTCCTATCATATTCTTCCCTTGCGAAGCTCCTGTTCCCTAGTTTTTCCAAAAATTTTATTTTTTCCCGCCAGTGCCCCCCGACGCTGATCACCCTGAACAACCCAGCTCATTTTCCCTTTTGCCTGTAGGGGGTATCATCTTTCCTCTGCGAGAACATAGGGGTTTTTGCCCTATCCCCTAGAGGGGGGAGTCTATTCCCTCCCCTTTTCTATAAATTTGTCAGCAATCAGGAACGCGTTTTGGGCTGGGAAATTTCGTTTGTATTAAGCCCAAAGGGGAAAGAGCAATTTGCCAACAACGCGTAGGGACAAAATTTTGGTAGGTTATGCAAGTATATGCCGAAAAACCCGACGTCTGACTCGTTAGGTGGCAAAGTTATTCGCTATGCACATACGATTGCAGAATCCCAACAAACACGTTAATTTTCAGAACCGCTTAGCTATGCACAGTACGATTGCAAAAACCATCAAACAAAAACCCACTGCAAAATTCCACACCCAACGGCTAGTAAAATGAATGCAAAATTGAAAGCAAAGAGACAGTACCTGTTCAGAAGATTGACCTAGCGAAGGAGCACTCCAAAAAGCTAGACGAGCTGTTGAACGAAAAACAATACAAGGGGATCTAAAGAAATGACACGCAAAATTTGTAAACCATGCCAACACAAGCTGCACTGTTCCTGTACGAGCTACCCCAACTCAAACCCCTTTCTCTAAGTCCATCAGATCCCGGACGGCCCCCTATTCAACCCCGGATTCCAAAAGGCCTTTTCCCGGGGGAATGGAGCAAAATAAAAACAGGAAAAAAAAATTTAACTTTTATTTCCTTCCCCAATTTTTTGAAAAGCAAAAATTTTACTGATAAATTAGTGCACTCCCCCGGCAAGCAAAGCAGAAATAGAAGCCACAAGAACAACCCTGCTTCAACCACTCTAAATGGGGAAAGACAAGGGCAACAGGAAGCGGGTACCCACATAACCCCTTTCGATTGCCAAAACCCCTCTTCTTATTGGCTAGAAACCCGGGCACCGTTTAATGACGGGGGCCCATCATCAACCCCTTTGCAACCCGGTTCCGGTTGGGGGAGATAGCCTGTAAATGAGGGTGTGATTGCGCCAATAAAGGTTTCGTATCTTTGCTCCACTCCCCATTATTGTGTTTTACGTACCACGTTATTTCAGCATTTTGGAAACCAGTTCTCACCCCTTCTATTCTTTTTCAAAAGTGACTGATATCAACAAAACAAAAGTAAAAACAACTTTAGGCAACTTTTTTTTCGGAATAAAGTTTTCCCATGTGTCTTGCCTAAAACTGCGGTATTGTAACCATTTTGATATTTAAAATAAGTAAACCAAAAAAATAATTTAAATGACCCTTTTTCGTGTAAACCCCCCACATTACACCACCTGGGCCAAAACTCACTGTGGGGGGTGCGCAGCCCCATTTACACCACCGGGCCAAACTCACTGGTGGGCCGGGGCAGCAGCACATTTACACCCCTGGACCAAACTCACTTGGGGGCGGTGCGCAGACACATTACACCACCTGGGCCAAACTCACTGGGGGGCGGGCAGCAGACACATATACACCACCCGGACCAAACTCACTGGGGGGGCGGTGCAGCACCACTAACACCACCCGGACCAAACTCACTGGGGCGTGCAGCAGACACAAAACACCACCCGGGCCAAACCCTGGTGGGGG
>NC_069419.1:57580440-57599713 GCF_026875155.1 Cherax quadricarinatus
TTACTAAAATCCAAATAAACAATATCATATTCCTTATCACTGTCAACTGCCTCAAATGTTCTATTGAAGAACGTCAGTAAGTTTGTCAGGCAGGAATGGGTCACTCAGTACAATATGAAGCTCAACGAGGAGAAATTTCAAGTACTCAGATATGGGAAACTTGAAGAAATTAAAAATATGTCAGGGTATACAACAAATTCTAACCATACAATTGAGCGGAAGAGTAATGTGAAGGACCTGGGAGTGATAATGTCAGAATATCTCGCCTTAAAAGACCACAACAATGTATCTACCTCATCCACTAGGAAAATGATAGGATGGATAATGAGAACCATCAAAACATGGGACGCCAACCCATGATAATTCTCTTCAAATCGCTTGTGCTCTAGGCTGGAATACTGCTGTACACTAACTGCCCCCTTCAAGGCTGGTGACATTGCAGACCTGGAGAGTGTACAAAGAACTTTCATGGAACACATAAGTACGATAAGGCACCTAAACTACTGGGAACGGATGAAGGTCCTTGTTCTGTATTCCCTCGAACACAGGTCAGAGAGATATATGATAATATACACTTGGAAGGTCCTGGAGGGATTAGTACCAAACCTGCACACGAAAATCACTCCCTATGAAAGCAAAAGACTCAGTAGGAGATGCAACATTCCCCGATGAAAAGCAGGGGCAGAACGAGTACACTTAGAGACAACAGAACAAGTGTCCGGGGCCCAAGACTGTTCAATTGCCTCCAAGCATACATAAGGGGGAATACCAATAGACCCCTGGCTGTCTTCAAGAATGCACTGGACAGGCACCTAAAGTCAGTACCTGACCAACCGGACTGTGGTTCGTACGTCAGCTTGCGTGCGGCCAACAGTAACACTAGCCTGGTTGGTCAGACCCTGATCCACCAAGAGGCCTGGTCTCAGATAGGGTCGCGGGGCCCTTGGCTCCCGAAACCCTCTCCAGGTAAACTCTAGGTAAACTACATGTTATTCATGCGATCATCACTTCATTCTACAATTTAATCACAATTTCATGCTACTCCTGTGATCACCTCTACATGGTACACCTGTGATCACCACTCTGTGCTACGCCTATGATCACCACTACATGCTACATCTGTTATCACCACTACATGCTACTCATGTGATCACCACTACATGCTACTCATGTGATCACCACTAAACGCTACAGCTCTGATCACTAACACATGCTACTCTTGTGAGCAGCTCTACATGCTACACCTGTGACCTCCAAAACATGCTACTTCTACGACAAGCACTACATGCTTCACCTACAATCACCTCTACATGCTACACATGCGTTCACCACTGCAGCTACACCTACGATTGCCACTAACTGCTACACCAGTGATTACCACTGTATGCTACAGCAGTGATCACCACTACATACTGCATTGTGATCATCGCTACATGACACACCTGTGATCACCACTATATGCTACAGCTGTGATCACCACTGCATGCTACTCATGTGATCGTCACTACAATCTACACGTGTGATCATCACTACATATTACCTCGCGCCTGTGATCATCACTACATGATACACCAGTGATCACGACTAGATGCTTCTCCTCTGATAACCACTTCATGCTACACCTGTGATCACCACTACATGGTACACCTGTGATCACCACTACATGCTACACATGAGATCACTACTACATGCTTTTCCTTTTTCTACACCTGTGATCACCACTATATGCTACAAATGTGATCACAATTTCATTATAAACCTGAAATCACCGCTACATGCTGCTCCTGTGATCACCACTCTGCTCACCTGTCACCACTACATGCTATTTCCTTTGATCACCACTGCATGCTACTTCCTACATCACCACCTACATGCGTACCTACGATCACCACTACATGCGTACACCTGACCATCACCCTACTGCTACATCCTTGATCAACCACATTGCTACAACTTCGATCACTACCATATGCTACACCTGCGATCACAATTACATTGGTACACCTGAGATCACCGCTACATGCTGCTCCTGTGATCACCACTACATGCTACACCTGTGATCCACCACTACATGCTATTCTCTTTGATCACCACGTACATGCTACTCCTACGATCACCACTACATGCGTAACCTACGGTCACCACTACATGCTATACCTCCATCACACATGCTACTGCATACCACAGCTACGATCACCACACCGTACCTGCTACACCTTTACGATCACTACCACATGCTACACCTGCATCACACTGTAATGTACCCTGAGATCACCAATTAACATGCTACCCCTGGATCACCACTACATGCTACTCCTTGATAACCACTACATGCTCTTCCTTTGATCAACACTACATGTTACTCCTACGATCACCACTACATGCGTAACCTACGATCACCACTACATGCGTAACCTACGATCACCACTACATGCTACTCCTGCCATCACCTCTACAGCTACACTTACCATCACCACTACCTGCTACACCTTACGATCACTACCACATGCTACACCTGTGATCACCACTGTATGCTACACCTGCGATCACAATTAAATGGTACGCCTGAGATCACCACTACATGCTACTCCTGTGATCACCACTACATGCTACACCTTTGATAACCACTACATGCTCTTCCTTTAATCAACACTACATGCTACTCCTACGATCACCACTACATGCGTAAGCTACGATCACCACTACATGCTACTCCTGCCATCACCTCTACAGCTACACCTACTATCACCATTACCTGCTACACCTACGATCAAAACCACATTCAAGATCACCACTACATGCTACATCTGTGATCAACACATGTTACATCTGCGATCACCACGACATGCTACTCCTACGATCAACACTACGTGGTACACGTGTGATCACCAATATATGCTACTCCTGTGATCACTCTACTTGCTACTCCTGTGATCACACTACATGGTACACCTGTTATCACAACTCCAAACTACACCTATGATCACCACTACATGGTAATCCTGTGATCACACTACATACTACTCCTGTGATCACCATTACATGCTGCACCTGTGATCGCCACTACATTCTTCTCCTGCGAACACCACTGCATGCTACTCTTGCGATCACTACAATCAACACCTGTGATCATCACTACATGCTACACCTGTAATCACCAATACGTGCTTCTCATGTTTTAACCACTGCATGCTCCTGTGATCACCACTTGATGCTACTCGTGTGATCACTATTACTTGCTACTTCTGTGATCACCACAGAATGCTGCACCTTAGATCACCACTACATTCTACTCCTGTGGTCACCACTACTCACTGCACCTGTGACCATCACTACATGCTACTCCTGAGATAACCACTACATACATAACCTACGATGATGCTACATGCTGCATCTATGATCACCACTACTTGCTACACCTGCAATCACCAGTACATGCTACACCAGTGACCACTACTACCTGCTAAAGCTGTGATTACAGCTAAATGATACACTTACGATCTTCACTTCATGCTACTCCTACGATCACCTCTAAATGCTGCACCTGTGATCACCACAGCATGTTACTTCTGTGTTCACCAATACATGCTACACCTACGGTCACCACTACATGCTACACCTGCGATCACCACTACATTCTACACCTATGTCTACCACTATTTGCTACATTTCTGATCACAATTACATGCTACATCTGCAATCACCACTACATGCTACATCTGTGATCAACACTACATGCTACACATGAGATCACCACGATCTGCTACTTGTGAGATCATCACTACAGGCTACACTTGTGATCTCTATTTAATGCTACTCCTGTGATTACCACTACACACTGCTCATGTGATCACGACTGCATGCTACACCTGCGATCGCCAAAGCATGCAATACCTGTGATCACACATACATGCTACTCCTGCGATCACTACTACATTCTGCAATTTGATCACCATTATATGCTACACATGTGATCACCATTACACGCTACTCCTGCGTTTACCACTACATGTTACACCTCTGATCACCACTACACGATACACATATGATCAACACTACATGCTACTCGTGCGATCATCACCACATGCTACACCTGTGACCACCATTATTTGCTACTCCTGTGATCACAACTACATGCTACATCTGTAATCACCACTACATGCTCATCTGAGATCGCCACTATATGCTACACCTATGATCACCGATACATGGTACACCTGTGATTACCACTACATGCTACACCTGTGATCACCACTTCATGCTATTCCTGTGATCACCACTACATGCCACTCCTACGATCACCACCACATGCTTCACCTGCCATCACCACTACAGCTACACCTATGATCACCACTACCTGCTACACGTACGATCACCACCACATGCTACACATGCGATCACCACTACATACTTCTCCTACGATCAACACTACATGCTACACAAGTGACCACTACTATTTGCTACACTGTGATCAGAACTACATGGTACACCTACGGTCTCCACTTCATTCTACAAATGAGATCACCACTATATGCTTCATTAGTGATCAACTCAACATGCTATATCTGCAATCAGCACTTCATGTTACTCCTACGATCAACACTGCATGCTACATCTGTGATCAACAATACATGCTACACCTGTGATCAACAATACATGCTACACCTGTGATCAACAATACATGCTACACCTGTGATCACCTTTACATGTTACACCTGTGATCACATTACATGCTACTCCTGTGATAACCACTACATGCTACTTCTGAGATCACCACTACATGCTACACTTGTGAACTCCACTACATGCTACTCCTGTGATCACCACTACATGCTACTTCTGAGATCACCACTACGTGCTACACTTGTGAACTCCACTACACGCTACTCATGTGATCACCACCGTATGCTACACCTGCGATCATCACTGCATACAGAGCCTGCGATCACCACTACATGCTACTCCTGCGATCACTACTACATTCAACAATTTGATCAACATTATATGCTTCATATGTGATTACCATTACATGCTACTCCTGCAGTCACAACTACATGCTACACCTCTGATCACCACTACATGATACGCAAATGATCAACACTACATGCTACTCTTGCAATCATCACTACATGTTACGCCTGTAATCACTATTAAATGCCACTACTGCGATCACCAGTAAATGCTACACCTGTTATCTCCTCTACATGTTCCAGCTGTGGTCACCAATACTTGCTACACCTACGATCACCACTACATGCTACACCTGTGACCACCGCTATTTGCCACACCTGTGATCAGAACTACATGATACACCTGTGATTAACACTGCATGCTAAACCTGTGATCACCACTATATGTTACACATGAGATCACCACTACATGCTGCACCTGTGATCATCACTACATGCAACACATGGGATCACCACTGCATGCTAATCTTGCGATTACCACTTCATGCTTCACCTGTGATCACCACTACATATTACACCTGTGGTTACCACTATATGCTTATTGCGACCCCTGAATGGGTGACAATGTATATAATGTATATTACCTTTTCATATAATTTTATATTGCTTATATATGCGATATTAGCTAAATCGTAAATATATTGCTTTATATTATTATTTGACTTAGTTATATTATTAGGTAGGATGTAACATTTATGTATTATTCAGTGCTCATAGTTCGAGTGTTAAGTAGCTGACAACATTGTCTAACTACTGTAATTTTTGCTCCGCTCGTTACACTGCCGGCTTCTTTGTGTTGCTGGGCAGCAGCAGTTCACGGAGAGTCACGTGATCAGGGTGGGGTGATCACACCTCACCTGGAGTGAGAGTCTAGCTAGCCTGCGCTAGCGATTGTCTGTTTGATGTTCTTCTAACAAGACGTCTCTCTCCAGCTCTTCCTTGCTGGCCCTTGTTGGAAGATCGTCTCTGTTGCTTTCTTGTTGTTGGTTCTGTGTAACTCTGTTCACAGAACATAGCCTAGACTTAGTGATTTTCGACGTTGTACTGAGGTTGTGTGTCACATAGACACTCTGAGAAACTCGGGTCCTGAGCTGTAGCTTCTGACCTAATTTGTACTGGTATCTGTGTACTGTCACAGTCGGGGTTTTCTAATGCTGAACTTAGATTCAGTAGTGGGAGTTTTGTGACTTTTGTGGAGGATCTGCAGATGGTCCCTACTTAGTGTTGTTATATTATCTCCTTGTTCCTGATTCTGTGTAGCTGTTGCTTGTTATATTGCTGTTCGGCTTATCAGTCGTTTTATTGTTCAAGCAAGCTGTTCTGATTGCCAGGTTGGTCAAGAAGTTAGTTTATGTGAGGACTTTTAGTCAGTCACTGGTTAAGTCTAGTCGATTCTTGAGACATAGCGAACTACTTAGAGCACTTACACACATACACACAAACTTACTTGTATATATTTGTACTATGTTATTAAATGCTAACAATGTACCAGACGGTACTTAAAAGCCATAATGATGTGATGTGTGACTTCAGCACAATACTACTGTACACGAGAGAAGTGTAGCAACTTGTATCCTATATTATATTCAATTGATTACTTTAATTTATTTTGATCTTATACGTCTAGACAACTTTATTGTTATTAATAAACTTATTAAATTTTAATTTCTTTAGTTAGTAGCCTACCAATTGTAATCCTGAAGCACTATTGAATCTTACTAAATTCTAATGGATAATTGGACCAGGATACTGACTACTTGTTACAAAAACCCAGTAGTAGGCAGGATGCTGGAAGGGCAGTCCTTTCTAGTATTCACTGGAGATCTCTATCATTGTTAGAAATCGCGTTTTTTTGTAACAATGATACACCTGTGATTACCACTACATGCTGCATCTGTGATTATCACTACATGCTACACCTGTTATCATCACTAAATACTACAGCTGTGATCACCACAATAATCTACACCTGAGATCACCAATACATGGTACACCTGTGATGACCACTACATGCTACACCGTTGATCACCACTACATACTATTCCTGTGATCACCACTGAAAGCTACTCCTACAATCCCCACTACATGTGTCACCTACGATCATCACTACATGGTACTCCAACGATCACCACTACATGCTACACCTGCCATCACCACTACAGTTATACCTGCGATCACCACTACACGCTACACCTGCCATCACCACTACAGTTATACCTGCGATCACCACTACCTGCTACACGAACGATCACCACTTCATGCTACACCTGTGATCACCACTACATTCTACACCTGTGATCACCACTACTTGCTACTCCTTTGATCACCACTACATTCTACACCTGTGATGACCAATACATGCTACACCTGTGATCACCACTACGTGCTACACCTGTGATCACCACTATGTGCTACTCCTGTGATCACCACTACGTGCTACACCTGTGATCACCACTACGTGCTACACCTATGATCACCACTACGTGCTACACCTGTGATCACCACTATGTGCTGCATCTGTGATCACCACGACGTGCTGCACCTGTGATCACCACTACATGCTACATCTGTGATCACCACTACGTGCTACACCTATGATCACCACTACGTGCTACACCTATGATCACCACTATGTGCTGCATCTGTGATAACCACTACGTGCTGCACCTGTGATCACCACTACATGCTACACCTGTGATCATCACTACATGCTACTCCTGTGATCACCACTACATTCTACACCTGTGATCACCACTACATGCTACTCCTGTGATCACCACTACATTCTACACCTGTGATCACCAATACATGTTACACCTGTCATCACCACTACATGTTACACCTGTCATCACCACTACATGCTACACCTGCCATCACGACTACATGCTACACCTGTCATTACGACTACATGCTACACCTGTCATCACCACTACATGCTACATCTGTCATCACCACTACATGCTACACCTGTCATCACCACTATATGCTTCTCTTGCCATCACCACTACATGCTACACGTGTCATCACCACTACATGCTACACCTGTCATCACCTCTACATGTTACACCTGTCATCACCACTACATGGTACACGTGTCACCACTACATGCTACACCTGTCATCAAAGCTGCTTTCATAGACAACCTGGAAGCTTTCTACAACAGATGGGAACATAAAAAGTCTGGGCTGGATGGTACTGCCCTTGATGTTGGTCATGTAGACAGAAACTGTAAGGCTGGAGGTGATGTCCTGGTTGTCAGTAAATGTGGGACTGATAGTGCTGTCCTGGTAGACAGTAATGGTGAAGCTAGAGGTGCTGTCCTGGGAGTCGGTAATGGTGAAGCTGGAGATTTTGTCCAGGTAGTCGGGAATTGTACGCAGGATGGAATGCATATAAATGACCTCATGGGAGACAGGAGCCGTAGTGGGGAATCAAGTGTAGTCGAAGACAAGATAAAACCAATATTGCAAACTAGAAATACCACAGGAAATAGCAAACAAGAGGACTCCACTAACAATAGTGAGGATATATTACCAAAAAAAACTGGTGGGAGCTCCTTTGTTGGTGCTAGGGAGGATAGGAATAACACAGTTAAACATGCACCAACAGGAAATACAGTCACAGAAACCCAAGGCAAACATGCACCAACAGGGAATACAGTCACAGAAACCCAAGGCAAACGGAAACCAAGCCTGTGCACATAATATGCACTTGGTATCTGCAGGCATGGGAAATCTGGAAAAACAGATGGGACGTGCAACTGTGACCACCCTAGAAAATGCCGTGCCCATATGACAACAGAAAAATGCAAACTCCCCTCCTGTAAGCTTTTTCACCCTGATATGTGTCCCTCTTCGGTGCAGGAAAGACTGTGCTATAACTTAAATTGCCAGGCACACCATCTAAAGGGGACAAAAAGATACAAAACATCCAGGCCATGGGAAAACCTGGGTAGCCACAGCCACTCAAGAGGGAGAGGTTTTTTTAGTGCCAGGAAGAAAAAAACGGGCAAGAAATGGCAGAAATCGTACACCAAATCCAGTCATTCCTAAAGTGGAACCACAGTCGATGACCTCCACTCCAAACCAATAGATACAGATACTAATGCCGGAAACCCCCCTTCCCCAGTACCAACAATACCACCAGTCCGATGACATTCTTCTTTGCAAATATACAGGGTCTAAAGCCAGCAACAAACAACAAAATACCTTTCATCCGTGGACTGCTTGCAGAGGCAAAGGCAATGTTCGCGGCTTTCACTGAGACCCACATAAAGGATCACTTGGACAACGAAATATGGATACCAGGTAACAACCTATACAGATGCGACAGTGAACAGGCAAAAAGGGGAGGGTTGGCCTGTACATTGCAGAGTCACTTGTTTGCACAGAACTGCCGAATGCCTCAAATGATGTAGTGGAAGTTTTAGCAGTAAAGATCGAGAACCGAAACCTAGTCATTGTGGTAGTCTACAAGCCTCCGGATGCAACATCCAAGCAATTCCAGCAACAGCTGTTAAAAAATTGACCACTGTCTGGAAAATCTGCCAGCTCCTGCACCCAACATCTTGCTCCTGGGGGATTTCAACTTAAGGCACCAAAAATGGAGGAATATAGCAAATAATATTGTTGCAGTAATAACACCAGGAGGCAGCTCTGATGAAACCTAACACTCACACGAGCTTTTAAATCTCTGCACAAAATTCAATTTAAACCAGCAAATAATAGAGCCTACTAGACTGGAGAATACACTAGACCTCATCTTCACTAACAATGATGATCTGATACGGAATGTCACCATATCAAAAACAATATACTCAGATCACAACATAATTTAGGTTCAGACATGTATGCACGGAGCCCCAGACCGGCATAATGAGATTAGTCACGAGGGAGCATTCACCAAATTCAACTTCAATAACAAAAACATAAAGTGGGACCAAGTAAACCAAATCCTAACTGATATAAGCTGGGAAGATATACTAAGCAACACAGACCCCAAATTATGCCTAGAACAGATTAACTCGGTCGCGCTCGATGTATGCACAAGGCTTTTTCCTCTAAGAAAAAGGAGGAGTAGATGTAAAATAGAAAGGGACAGGCGCTCCCTTTACAGGCGACGGAAAAGAATAACAGAGCGGCTAAAAGAGGTCAATATATCTGAAAGGCGTACGGAGACACTGGTCAGAGAAGTAGCAAGCATCGAACTTAAGCTAAAGGAATCTTATAGGAGTCAGGAATCGCGGGAAGAACTAAAAGCCATAAATGAAATCGAAAGAAACCCAAAGCATTTCTTCTCCTATGCCAAATCAAAGTCGAGAACAACGTCCAGTATTGGGCCCGTACTTAAACAAAATGGGTCCTACACAGGTGACAGCAAGGAAATGAGTGAGCTACTCAAGTCCCAATATGACTCAGTTTTTAGCAAGACTGAGAGTCGAAGATCAAAATTAATTTTTGAGAGAGAGCCACAGAATTTGGTTAACACAAGCCTATCCGATGTTATCCTGACGCCAAATGACTTCGAACAGGCGATAAATGACATGCCCATGCACTCTGCCCCAGGGCCAGACTCATGGAACTCCGTGTTCATCAAGAACTGCAAGAAGCGTGACTTAAGAAATCGTAATGACACGATTGCAAATAAACCATACCCCCGGCCGGGATTGAACCCGCGGTCATAGAGTCTCAAAACTCCAGCCCGTCGCGTTAGCCACTAGACCAGTCTAGTGGCTAACGCGACGGGCTGGAGTTTTGAGACTCTATGACCGCGGGTTCAATCCCGGCCAGGGGTATGGTTTAACTGCAAGAAGCCCCTATCACGAGCTTTTACCATCCTATGGAGAGGGAGCATGGACACGGGGGTCGTCCCACAGTTACTAAAAACAACAGACATAGCCCCACTCCACAAAGGGGCAGTAAAGCAACAGTAAAGAACTACAGACCGATAGCACTAACATCCCATATCATAAAAATCTTTGAAAGGATCCTAAGAAGCAAGATCACCACCCATCTAGAAACCCATCAATTACACAACCCAGGGCAACATGGGTTTAGAACAGGTCGCTCCTGTCTGTCTCAACTATTGGATCACTACAAGGTCCTAGATGCACTAGAAGACAAAAAGAATGCAGATGTAATATATACAGACTTTGCAAAAGCCTTCGACAAGTGTGACCATGGCGTAATAGCGCACAAAATGCGTGCTAAAGGAATAACAGGAAAAGTCGGTCGATGGATCTATAATTTCCTCACTAACAGAACACAGAGAGTAGTCGTCAACAGAGTAAAGTCCGAGGCAGCTACGGTGAAAAGCTCTGTTCCACAAGGCACAGTACTTGCTCCCATCTTGTTCCTCATCCTCATAGCTGACATATACAAGGATGTCAGCCACAGCACCGTGTCTTCCTTTGCAGATGACACCCGAATCTGCATGACAGTGTCTTCCATTGCAGACACTGCAAGGCTCCAGGCAGACATCAACCAAATCTTTCAGTGGGCTGCAGAAAACAATATGAAGTTTAACGATGAGAAATTTCAATTACTCAGATATGGCAAACACGAGGAAATTAAATCTTCAACAGAGTACAAAACAAATTCTGGCCAAAAAATAGAGCGAAACACCAACGTCAAAGACCTGGGAGTGATCATGTCGGAGGATCTCACCTTCAAGGACCATGACATTGTATCAATCGCATCTGCTAGACAAATGACAGGATGGATAATGAGAACCTTCAAAACTAGGGATACAAAGCCCATGATGACACTCTTCAGGTCACTTGTTCTATCTAGGCTGGAATATTGCTGCACACTAACAGCACCTTTCAAGGCAGGTGAAATTGCTGTCCTAGAAAATGTACAGAGAACCTTCACGGCGCGCATAACGGAGATAAAACACCTCAATTACTGGGAGTACTTGAGGTTCCTGAACCTGTATTCCCTGGAATGCAGGCGGGAAAGATACATGATTATATACACCTGGAAAATCCTAGAGGGACTAGTACCGAACTTGCACACGAAAATCACTCACTATGAAAGCAAAAGACTTGGCAGACGATGCAACATCCCCCCAATGAAAAGCAGGGGTGTCACTAGCACGTTAAGAGACCATACAATAAGTGTCAGGGGCCCGAGACTGTTCAACTGCCTCCCAGCAAACATAAGGAGGATTACCAACATACCCCTGGCAGTTTTCAAGCTGGCACTGGACAAGCACCTAAAGTCGGTTCCTGACTAGCCGGGCTGTGGCTCGCACGTTGGTTTGCGTGCAGCCAACAGTAACAGCCTGGTTGATCAGGCTCTGATCCACCAGGAGACCTGGTCACAGACCGGGCCGCTGGGACGTTGACCCCCGGAACTCTCTCCAGGTAAACTCCAGGTAAACCACTACATGCTACACCTGTCATCACCACTACATGCTACACCTGTCATCACTACTACATGCTACACCTGTGATCACCATTACATGCTACACCTATCATCACCACTACATGCTACTTTTGCCATTACCACTATATGCTACACCTGTGATCACCACTACATGCTATACCCGTGATCACCACTACATGCTACAACTGTCATCACCACTACATGCTACACCTTTCATCACCACTACATGCTACACCTATGATCACCACTACATGCTACACCTGTGATCACCATTACATGCTACACCTGTGATCACCACTACATGCTACACCTGTGATCACCGTTACATGCTACACCTGTCATCACCACTACATGTTACACGTGTCATCACAACTACATGCTACACCTGTCATCACCTCTACATGTTACACCTGTCATCACCACTACATGCTACACTTGTCATCACCACTACATGCTACACCTGTCATCACCACTACATGCTACACCTGTCATCACCACTACGTGCTACTTTTGCCTCACCACTTTATGATAACCTGTGATCACCACTACTTGTTGCTACACCTGTCATCACCACTACGTGTCACATGTGAATCACCACTACATGTTACACCTGTGATAACCGTTACTGCGTACACCTGTCACTCACAACTACATGCTTACACTTGTCATCACACTACATGCTACTCCTGTCATCACCAATACATGCTACACCTGTCATTCACACTACTTGGACACCTCTGATCACCATTACATGCTACACCTGTTGATCTCCGTGACATGTACACCTGTAATCACCACTTATGCTACACCATGTCGTCAGCCAATACTGCTTCACTGCATTCACCACTACAATGCTACACCTGTCATCACCACTACATGCTTAATCTGACCATCACTACTGCATTGCTTACACCTGCCTTCACCACTACATACTACACCTGGCATCACTACTACATGCTTCAACCTGTCATCACCACTACATGCTACACTGTCTTCACCACTACATGATACATCTGTCATCAACACTACATGCTACAATCTGTCAATCACCACTACATGCTAAACCTTTCATCACCACTACATGCTACACCATATCACCACTACATGCTAAACTGTCACTACCATAATGCTGCCCTGTCATCTACCACTCATATGCTACACCTAGTCACTCACCATACATGCTACATAGTTCATCAACACTACAGCTACTCATGTCATCACCACTAATGCTAACCTGTCTCACCACTACATGCTACATTCTGTTCTATCACCACTACATGTACACTGTTCATCAACCACTAACATGTACAACTGTCAATCTCCACTACATGCCTTACATCTCTGTCATCACCACTACATGCTAAACCTGTCATCACCACTACAGCTAAACTTGTCATCACCCTTCATGCTTACACCTTGTCATCTCAACTACATGCTCCACCTCGTTCATACACCACTACATGCTACAACCTGTCATCACCACTACATGCTACACCTGTCATCACCACTACATGCTACCTTGTCATCACTACTACTGCGACATGTGTAATAGCCAAACTGTATCATATATGCTACACCCCATCGTCATCACCAACTACATGCTACACTTTCATCACAACTACAAGCTACAATTGTCTCACCATACATTGCTTACACTTGTAATCACCACTAAATATGCTTCACCTGGTCATACCACTACATGCTACATCTGTCATCACCACTACATGCTAACAATCTGTCTTCATCACACACCATACATGCTTCACCTTTCATCACCACTACATGCTACACCTATCACCACTACATGCTACCCTCGTCATCACCTCTAACATGCTGCACTGTCATCACCACTATATGCTACTTAATGTATCACCCTACATGCTACATCTGTCATCCACCACTACTGCTAAACAAATGTCGTCACGTCAATACATGCTCACTGTCATCACCACTACATGTACATCTGTCATCACCACTACATGTACCCTGATCATCACCACTACATGCTACATTGTCATCACCACTACATGCTACATCTTTAATCACCACTTCATGCTAAACGGTAATCTACCACACTATGCTACACTGTCATCACCACTACATGCTAACACTGTCATCACCACTACATTCTACACTTGTCATCATAATACATGCTAAAATCTGTAATAACCTACTTACTTGCTACACCTGTCATCAACCACTACATGCTACCACTTGTATCACCACTACATGGCTAACTGTCATCCACCACTACATGCTTACAATTGTCATCACCACTACTTGCTAACACCTGTCATCACCAACTAATGCTACAACCCTGTCATGACCACTACATGCTACTCCTGCATCACCATACATGCTTACTACCTGTCATCACACTACGTGCTACACTTGTCATCACCACTACATGCTACATTGTCATCACCAATTCATGCTACACTTGTCATCACCATACATGCTACTCCTGTCATCAACCATACATGCTACACTTGTCATCACCACTAACATGCTAACCTGTCATCAACACTCCTGCTACACTTGTCATACCACTACATGCGAATCTTGTTCATCACACTACATGCTACAATAGTCATACACCACTACATGCTACTCCTGTTTCATCACCACTACATGTACACCTGTCATCACCACTACATTGCCCTACACTGTCTTCACACAGACATGCTTCACCTGTCATCCTCCACTACAGCTACCATGTCATCACCACTACCATGCTACATTGTCATTCTACCAAACAACATGTCACTTGTCATCACCACTACTTGCTTTACACTTGTCATCACCATATAAAAGACCCCCATGCTACACCATGTCATCACCACTACTTGCTACAACTGTCTTCACCACTACATGATACACCTGTCATCTCCATACATGCTACACTTGCTCATCACCACTAAATGCTACACTTGTCTCACCCTACATGATACACTTGTCATCACCACTACATGCTACACCTGAATCACACTACATGACTACACCTGTCATCCACATACTGCTACACTTGTCATCACCACTACCATGGCTTACCACATTGTCATCACCAACTACTATTGCTACACTTGTCATCACCACCTTACATGCTTACAACTGTCTTGACCACTACATGTACCCACTTGTCATCACCCTACATGCTATACCTGTCTTCACCCACTACACTGATACCATTGTCTTCACCACTACATGCTTACTTGCTCATCACCACTACATGCTAACACTTGTCATCACCACCTACATGTACACCTGTCTTCACCTATATTTGCGTACACCCTGATCATCCACCACTACATGCTACAATTTGTCATCCACCACTACATGCTACACTTGTCATCACAACTACTTGCCTACAATTGTCATCACCCACTACATGCTACACTGTCATCACACACTACTTGCTACACTATCACCACTACATGCTACTTACTGTCATCACACTACATGCTAATCTGTCACCACTACATGCTACACATGTCATAACCACTACATGCTACACTGTCTCACCACTTCATGCTTCATCTGTCATCACCATACATGCTACACTGTCATCACCATACATGCTACACCTGTCATCACCACTTCAGCATACATCTGTCTTCACACAATAAATGCTACACCTGTCATCACAACTACTGCTAAACCTGTCAATCACCACTACATGATACACCTGTCATCAACACTACATGCTACTCCTGTCATCTCCCCTACATGATAACATCTGTCATGAACAATTAATGCTACACCTGTCATCACAAACTACATGGTACATGTTGCAAAACCCCTGAATGGGTTACATTGATTATTATGTATATATATAATGTATTATTATCTTTTCATATATTTTTAATGCTTATATTTGCGTTAATAGCTAAATAGTAAATATATTGCTGTATAAATTTATTTTCTTTATTGTTGTTCAGGATGTACATTATATCGTGCTCAGTTCAAGTTTGATTGTCCAAACTACTGTTATTATCGATTGTCGCTAGTTTTTTTATACTTACGGCTTCTGAGCTGTGCTGTCCACGGGGCTTACTACACGTGATCGGAGGGGGGGTGTCCTCACCTCTTGTGAAGTATACTGTCTGCTCTAGACGCGCTTGGTGATTGGACAGATGACTGGGTCTCTTTATCTCTTGTTAGTTATGTAGAAATCTGTTCTCAGAACATTGTATTGACTTAGTGATTTTCGACGTTGACTGAGGTTTGTGTGTCACTTAGACACTCTGAGCATCTCAGGTCCCTAGCTGTAGCGTTGACCCTAATTTTGTACTGGTTTTCTGTGATTGTCACAGTCTCGGGTTTTTTCCTATGATGAATTAGATTCCAGTAGTATGGGGGTTTTTTGTAACTTTTGTGGAGGATCTGCTGATGGTAACTGTTTTGTGCTCGTTATATTATCTCCTTGATCCTGATTGTGTCGCAGTCGCTTGTTATATCGGCTATTGGGTTAGCATTCTTTTCATTGTTCAAGCAGGACTGTTCTGGTTGCCAGTCGGTCATATCAAGAAGTTATTTTATTTGAGGACTTTGTCAGTCACTTGTTTAAGTCTATCGAGTCGTGAGACAATTAGTGAACTACTCTTAGAGCTACTTACACACATACACACGTTACTTGTACATATTTGTAACATTTTCTTATTAAATTTTAATGTACCAGACAGTACTCTATGAATTATAAATGGGATATGTGCTTTCTGCCAACATTAATATTGATCTGCGAGAGATTAAGTTTTATTTTGATTGCTGTGATTAAATTAATTTGAATAATTATACCTATAGACAAATTAATGAGTAATAAATTTATTATTAATTTTAATTCTCTAGTTAGTAGCCTACCAGTTGTAATGCTGAAAGCACTATTGAATAATACTAATTTTTATTGGATAATTGGACAAGGATACCTGACTACTTGTTACGAAAATACAGTAACAGGATGGATGCTAGAAGGGCAGTCCTTTTCTAGTATTCAACTGGAAGTACTCTAAGCTTTTAGAATCGCGTTTTTTGAAAAAATGCGGGGCTGTATGGGAGGCTCTTGATCCAAGGTGTTGCGAGAAGAAATAAACTGTACTGGAGGCTCTTGATACAAGGTGCTTGGAGAAATTGTCCAAGTTTGACAATACTAGTACTCTATGATCAAAACACTTTGGAACCCTTTTTTTTCCTAATCTGAAGACTTTGAGTAGTTTATTCTTGTACAACATAACAGGTGGGATGTATGTATTTGACTGATCTCTTGATCCAAGGAGATGGAAATACTGTTTATGCAGTTTTGCTCTAAGACCAACCAACATAAAATTCCTCTTTGGATTATAGTTTCCATAATCACAAATAACTTTCTCTCGTAGGTACAATTATTTTCGTGATGTATGCAAGTGAAACACGTTAATTGATTACTCTGGCTTTCGTTCTGACGGTAAGTAACATTAAATCTTCCGACGTGTTGGGGCATGTAGCCAAGTATTCTCGGTGTTGTGCCCCCAACGTATAACAGGAATTAAACGCTGAAACTGTCAGAGCATTATTTAGATATATTGTTTCCTGCTCATACAGAGGATGTCTTGATTTATGATTTCAGATTCAGAAAGCATAGTGTCACAATTAGGAAGTATGATCTATTTGATGTAGATGTAAGAGCAACTAAGGGCAGAAGTGTCTGAGCTAGTGAACCTCCCGACTCCCACCTTCCGCCTCACTGAAACAATAGCACAGATGTAGATGGGTTGGATGACACACAGCCTATTTACTAGTACAGTGTATGATACTCCTGTAATATACTCTATCCTAGACACCTGATCTAGACTTCTAGAGACGGCTGGACGAGGGTGTGTCCGACCTAAGGACAGTCCAGAAAGGACATGTTAATTTCCTACTCATCCATACCTACTGGTCTATCTCTCAGGAACAGTTTGAGAGGTTCTTGAACGCCTCATTATGTTGCAGGACTGCACAAATAGAGGCACAGAGGAGATTGAACGAAAGAAGATTTTCAAAGAGAACAAATGTTCGTCTGTTAGACAACAGACTGATAGAAATCACAGGACACATTTAATGTGCAGAAAGCTGCCATCTTCGGTTCTAAGTTTTTTGATGAAAGTGACTTAGACACATATTTTGATGTGTTTGAGAAACCAGGGCACCGTGCTATGAATTGCCCACGTAAGCACTGGGCAACATTGTTGGATACTGCTTTGACGGAAGAGCTCAAACTGTACTGCAGCTTTGCCATTTACAAGTACATTAGTTATGGATGCTGTCAAACAAACAATTCATAGAGACATATAATTGTTACCTGTAAGGTATCAAAGTGCATTTCGTATGTTACATCGACGCACAAGATCTAAAACTTGTGTAGAGTTTGCTAGTGAGATAAAAAGCTGCAATTTCAGAGGTGGGTGTAGGTCTGCCAAGTGAAACCAACTTTTTTAACGTCAGTCTGTTCAGTTGTTACTACCACGAAGAGTTTAAACAACTGTATGCCTGCTGACATACAAGAATATCTGATCGATCATACTACCTCAGATATCTGGAAAACTGCAGCCATTAGCAGACAATTACGAGATTTCTCACAACTTGTACGTACTAAAAACAAAAGAAGAAACAAGTTAACTAAGATTTGTCCTTGAAGTTGGCAACTTAAGCAGCTTGGTCATTGGCCGGCCTGATGTACCTGCGACTGTAACTTCTTGTACCTTTACCAGGGGAAAACTCACAATCCTGAATCTGTCTCTGTGGCTAGACAGAAATCTGAATCGAGATGAAGAAAGTTAAAGTATCCATTGTAACAGAAAAGGACATGCTAGTGAGCTATTGCTATAAGTTAGAAAAAGAAGATGCGAGATACAGTTAGTGCGGCTGGCGCCCCCACTTAAGTCGTTCCCTCTTCCGAGAGTA
>NC_069419.1:57600213-57622713 GCF_026875155.1 Cherax quadricarinatus
CTTTTGTAGGCTAAAAATCCGCCATGTTGACGCCTGCGGGCCCCGCTGGTTACAGGTGCCCCTCTGCACCTCGCCCGTCCCAAAGACTCGCTGCTGCTTCCTGACAAGTTTTCCCCTGATCCTTTGTATGCCTTCCCTTTTTATCCCTGCTTGGTCCTCCAGTTTTTGCACCAATCTCTTGTGTGGAACTGTTGTCAAACGCCTTCTTACAGTCCAAGAAAATGCAATCACCCCCCCTCTCTCTCTTGTCTACTGCTGTCACCATGTCAAGAACTCCAGTAGGTTTGTAAACACGGATTTCCCGTCCCTGAAACCATGTTGGCTGCTGTTGATGAGATCGTTCCTTTCTAGGTTTCCACCACTCTTCTCCTGATAATCTTCTCCATGATTTTGCATACTATACATGTCGTGACACTGGTCTGTAGTTTAATGCTTCATGTCTGTCTCCTTTTTAAAGATTGGGACTACATTTGCTGTCTTCCATACCTCGGGCAACCCTCCCTGTTTCGATAGATGTATTGAATATTGTTGTTAGGGGTACACATAGCACCTCTGCTCCCCCCTCTCAATACCCATGGGGAGAGTTATCGGGCCCCATCGCCTTTGAGGTATCTAGCTCACTCGGAAGCCTCTTCACTTCTTCCTCGGTGGTGTGCACTGTGTCCAGCACTTTGGTGGTGCCCCACCTCTCCGTCTTTCTGGAGTCCTTCTGTCTCCTCTGTGAACACTTCTTTTAATCTCTTGATGAGTTCTTCACATATTTTCAAAGGTCATTTCTTGTTGACTTTTTCCTCCTTCCTTCCTTAGCCTGATTACCTGGGCCTTGACTGTTGTTTTCCTCCTGATGTGGGGTGTACAACAGTTTTGGGTCGATATGGCTTTCGCTGCTTTTGTCATTTTCGTATTGTCTTTGGGCCTCCCTTCTTATCTGTGCATATTCGGTTCTGGCTCTACGACTGGTCTCCTTATTCTCCTGGGTCCTTTGCCTTCTATATTTCTTCCATTCCCTAGCACACTTGGTTTTTGCCTCCCTGCACCTTTGGGTAAACCATGGGCTCATCCTGGCTTTTTTCATTATTCCTGTTACCCTTGGGTACAAACCTCTCCTCAGCCTCCTTGCATTTTTGTTGCTACATATTCCATCATCTTATTAACTGGCTTCCCTGCCAGTTCTCTGTCCCACTGAACCCCGTTCAGGTAGTTCCTCATTCCTGTGTAGCCCCCCTTTCTTGTAGTTTGGCTTCATTCGTCCTGGCCTTCCTGCTTCTCCCTCCACTTGTAGCTCTACTGTGTATTCGAAGCTTAAAACCACATGGTCACTGGCCCCAAGGGGGTCTTTCGTATGTGATGTCCTCGATATCTGCACTACTCAAGGTGAATACTAAGTCCAGCCTTGCTGGTTCATCCTCTCCTCTCTCTCTTGTAGTGTCCCTTACGTGTTGGCACATGAAGTTTTCCAGTACCACCTCCATCATCTTAGCCCTCCATGTATCTTGGCCCCCATGTGGGTCCAAGTTCTCCCAATCGATCTCCTTGTGGTTAAAGTCACCCATGATCAGGAGCTTTGCCCTGCATGCATGAGCTCTTCTGGCCACTCTAGCCAGTGTATCAACCATCGCTCTATTGCTCTCGTCGTACTCTTGCCTTGGCCTCCTGCTGTTCTGTGGTGGGTTATACATCACTGCTATTACCACCTTGGGACCTCCAGAGTGAAGTGTTCGCGCTATGTAATCACTTTCTTCTAGGCTGTCTCCTCTCTCCAGCTCATCAAAATTCCAGCGATTTTTGATCAGCAACGCCACTCCTCCACCCCCCCTGTTCCCTCTGTCTTTCCTCAGGATTTGGTATCCCGTTGGAAAGATGGCATCTGTTATCATACCTGTAAGCTTGGTTTCTGTGAGAGCTATGATGTCCGGTGATGCTTCTTTGACTCTTTCATGCCACTCCTCCCACTTATTTGTTATTCCATCAGCGTTTGTGTACCATACCTTCAGTTTCCTTTCCAACACTGTGGTTTGGGGGGCCTGTGAGGGTGGGAGACCTGGTGGCATACTGTGGTAGGTGTGTGTGTGTGTGTTTGTGTGTGTGTGTGTGTGTACTTACCTAATTTACCTAATTGTGGTTGCAGAGGTCGAGACTCAGCTCCTGGCCCCGCCTCTTCACTGATCGCTACTAGGTCCTCTCTCTCTCTCTCTCCTTCCAGAGCTTTCTCATACCTCGTCTTAAAGCTATGTATGGTTCCTGCCTCCACTACATCACTTGTTAGGCTATTCCGCTTCCTGACGACTCTATGATTGAAGAAATACTTCCTAACATCCCTCTGACTCGTCTGAGTCTTCAGCTTCCAATTGTGACCCCTTGTGTCTGTGTCCCCTCTCTGGAACAGCCTGTCTCTGTCTACCTTATCTATTCCACGCAGCATTTTTATGTCGTTATCATGTCTCCCCTGACCCACCTGTCCTCCAATGTCGTCAGTGCGCTTTCCCTTAACCTTTCTTCGTAGGACATACCCCTGAGCTCTGGAACTAGCCTTGTTGCAAACCTTTGCACTTTCTCTAATTTCTTGACGTGTTTGACCAGGTGTGGGTTTCAAACCGGTGCTGCATACTCCAGTATGGGCCTGATGTACACGGTGTACAATGTCTTGAACGAATCCTTACTAAGGTATCGAACTCTATTCTCAGGTTTGCCAGGCGCCCGTATGCTGCAGCAGTTATCTGGTTGATGTGTGCCTCCGGAGACATGGTCGGTGTAATGGTCACCCCAGGATCTTTCTCCTTGGAGCGAGGTTTGCAGTTCTTGGCCACCTAGTCTATACTCAGCGTGTGTGTGTGTATGTGCAAGCGTGAGAGTCGGTGTGTGTGTGTGTGTAGGTGTGTACTCACCTAATTGTGGCTGCAGGGGTCGATTCACAGCTCCTGGCCCCGCCTCTTCAGTGATTACTACTAGGCCACTCTCTCCCTGCTCCATGAGGTTTATCATACCTCTTCTTAAAGCATTGTATGGTACCTGTCTCCACTACCTCACTATGTGTGTGTGTAGGTGCGTGTGCCTGTGTGTAGGTGTACGAGCGTGTTTAGGTGTGCATGGGTAGGTGTGTGTGCGCGTATAAAGGTGTGTATGCATGTGTAAGTGTGTAGGTAGGTGTGTTTGTGTGTGTGTAGGTAGGTATGTGTGCGTGTGTAGATGTGTAGGTAGGTGTGTACTCACCTAGTTGTGGTTGTAGGGGTCGATTCAGAGTTCCTGACCTCGCCTCTTAATTGGCCGCTACTGGGTGTGTAGGTGTGTAGGTATGTGCGTGTGTAGGTGTGTAGGTAGGTGTGTGTGCATGTGTATGTGTATAGGTAGGTGTGTGTGCATGTGTAGGTAGGTGTGTGTGCAAGTGTAGGTATGTGTGCATTATTGCGACCCCTGAATGGGTGACAATGTATATAATGTATATTACCTGCTCATATAATTTTATATTGCTTATATTTGCGATATTAGTTAAATCGTAAATATATTGCTTTATATTATTATTTGACTTAGTTATATTATTAGGTAGGATGTAACATTTATATATTATTCAGTGCTCATAGTTCGAGTGTTAAGTAGCTGACAGCATTGTCTAACTACTGTAATTTTTGCTCTGCTTGTTGGGGGGGGGGGCTTCTGTGTTGCTGGGCAGCAGCAGTCCACCGAGAGTCACGTGATCAGGGTGGGGTGATCACACCTCACCTGGAGGGAGAGTCAGCCTGGCCTGCACTAGCTCTTGTCTGTTTGATGTTGCTTCTCACAAGACGTGCCTCTCTAGCTCTCCCTTGTGGTCCCTTGTTGGAAGATCGTCTCTGTCGCTTTTTTGTTGTTGGTTCTGTGTAACTGTTCACAGAACATAGCCTAGACTTAGGGATTTTCGACGATGTGTGTCAAATAGACACTCTGAGAAACTCAGGTCCTGAGCTGTAGCTTCTGACCTAATTTGTACTGGTATCTGTGCACTGTCACAGTCGGGGATTTTCTAATGCTGAACTTAGATTCAGTAGTATGGGAGTTTTGTGACTTTTGTGGAGGATCTTCAGATGGTCGCTACTTAGTGTCGTTATATTATCTCCTTGTTCCTGATTCCGTGTCGCTATTGCTTGTTATATTGCTGTTCGGCTTATCAGTCGTTTTATTGTTCAAGCAAGCTGTTCTGATTGCCAGGTTGGTCAAGAAGTTAGTTTATGTGAGGACTTTTAGTCAGTCACTGGTTAAGTCTAGTCGATTCTTGAGACATAGCGAACTACTTAGAGCACTTACACACATACACACACATACTTGTATATATTTGTATTATGTTATTAAATGTTAACAATGTACAAGACGGTACTTAAAAGCCATAAAAATGTGATATGTGCCTTCAGCACAATACTACTATATACGAGAGTAGTGATTATTTTGATTAATTTACTTTGATATTATACGCCTAGACAACTTCATTGTTATTAATAAATGGTCTGGACTTTTGAGACTCTCTGACCGCGCGTTCAAATTCCGCCCGTGGTATGGTTTATTAAATTTTAATTTCTTTAGTTAGTAGCCTACCAGTTGTAATCCTGAAGCACTATTGAATCTTACTAAATTCTAATGGATAACTGGACCAGGATACTGACTACTTGTTACAAAAAAACCCAGTAACAGGCTGGCTGCTAGAAGGGCAGTCCTTTCTAGTATTCACTGGAGATCTCTATGCTTATTAGATATCGCGTTTTTTTTTGTAACATGCATGTTTAGGTACGTGTGTGCACGTGTGTAGGTGAATAGGTAGGTGCACTCACCTATTTGTGATTGCAGGGGTCGAGGCATAGCTCCTGGCCCCGCTTCTTCACTAATCGCTACTAGGTCCTCTCTCTCTCTGCTCCATGAGCTTTATCATACTTCGTCTTAAAACTATGTATGGTTCCTGCTTCCACTACGTCACTCGGCAGACTATTTCACTTCCTGACAACTCTATGACTAAAGGAATACTTCTTAACATCCATTTGACTCATCTGAGTGTTCAACTTCCAATTGTGACCCTTGTTTCTGTGTCCCATCTCTGGAACATACTGTCTCTGTATACGTGTGTGCACGTGTGTTCAGGTGTGCGTGCATGTTTAGTTATGCGCGTGCGTGTGTGTATAGGTGTATGCGTGCACGTGTAGGTGTGTGCGTGTGTATGTAGGTGTGGTGTATGTATATACTCACCTATGTGTCTGCAGGGGTCGATTCACAGTTTCTGGCTGTGTGTGTGTGTGTACTCACTTTTATGTAGTCACCTGTATGTGGTTGCAAGGGTCGAATCTCAGCCCCTGGCCATACCTCTTCGTTGGTCATTACTAGGTCCACTCTCTCCTGGCTTCGAGAGCCTTATCAAACCTCTTCTTAAACATATGTACGAATCCTTTCTCCACTTCTTGACTGCTCAAAGGCTAAAGAAATGCTTCTTAATATCCCTGTGATTCATCTTTCAGCTGAGCCCTCGTGTTGCTGTTTCCGTCTATCAAACAATCTGTCCCTGTCTACCCTGTCAGTTTCTCTCCGTAATTTGTACTAGTTACCATGAGAGGCCTGGTAAAAGACCAGGCAGCGGAGGCATTGACCCCCGGAACACCCTCCAGGTAGTCCTCCTGTCCTCCAGTGATATCAGGTTGAGTTCCCTTAACCTGACATCATAGGTTATACCTCTTAGCTCAGGGACTAGTCTCGTTGCAAACCTCTGCACTTTCTTCAGTGCTAAATACTCCAATACGTGCTTGATGTAAACGGTACACAGCGTCGTGAATGTTTCCTTACTCAGATCAGGTCGTGGGGCTCCTGAGTGGTTTGCTGCAAGTAGTGCAGTTCTTACTTTTTAGATTTTTTAAGTTGATTAAGTTGCAATAATATTGTTACTTTTTCTGTATAATGCTTACATAAGCAAGGTGTTTATCTGATATGCTAGTTAAATAATCGCGAGTTAAGAACATAAAGGAGTAGCACTGCAGCATCCTACTGGTCCATGTCAGGTTAGATTTGAGAGGGACCTACCAAGTACCTTTACTACACTGCCTCTCAATGATTACATTCTTACTTCTACTAGTAGTTTCCACCTCTTCTGTCATCAAGATTTTCTGCGCCTCACCTTGCCAGTATATAGCATTCCGTTCTGTTGCTTCAGCTTCACATTGTTCCAAACTATGGAGCCAAACTCTTGCTCCAGGCTGAGGGACTGACCACCTCAAAACTATGTCTACGAAGGCGATGGACTGATTACATCGTCTTTACATCTTTACTGCTTTTGCTACGTCCTCTGTATTCGACTGAAGAAACCTACAGTGTAGGCGAAACGTTTCGGAATAAAAATATCTAACTGTTGCACATGTGTCTTACTTATGAACTTGTCGGTGTTGTATACCATTATCATTTGCACAAGCTAGGCAGGTCCAACTTACACCCACTCACGTACTTGTTTTAACCTATTTTTAAAACTACACAAGATTTTTCCTTCAAAGACGTTACTCGGAAGTTGGTTCTACTCATTCACAACTCTGTTATCAAACCAGTGCTTATCTACATCCTTTTTATATCATTTTTTTTCGAATTTAATACGTTGCTGCGAGTCCTGTCTTGGTTAGATATTTTTTAGAGCGTTAATAATATCCCTTTTTTTTCTTCCTGTCTCCCGTTATACACCTCAGTCATATCTTTCTTAATTTTAAGCCTTTCCAGAGAATAGAGATTCACTGCCCTTAATCTGTTCTCGTAGGAAAGATTTCTGATATACTATATCAACTTTGTCATCCTACTCTCGAAGTTTTCCAGGGCAATTATAAAACAAAGAATCTATTAGATTTATTGGCAACTCTTATGCACTGTTGTCTTGGCTTTAGATTATTGTTAAAGCAGGAAATATTTGTATGTGTACGGATAATGACCTAATGGGGATGGGGCGCCTACCACAGCTATAAAGCATCTAGGACATTGTACCATGGAAACATTTGGGACCTGGGATCATTTCTGAGACCCGAGACCCTGTTTCTGGGTACTGGAACCTTGCTCCTGGGACCCGGGACCTTGTTCCTGGGACCCAGGACCTTGTTCCTGGGATCCGGGACAATGTTCCTGGGGCCCGGGACCTTGTATTAATGCTGGTAGAACGGTTTGACAAAGCTCCTGGAGAGCGAAACGTTGCCACAGCAAAATGTCACATTAGTTGTACTTGTATCCTTTTACCTAACACCCGGGACCTTGTACCAGGGACCCGGGACCTTGTTCAAGGGACCCGGGACCTTATTCAAGGGATCCAGGACCTTGTTCCTGGGACCCCGGACCTTGTTCCAGAGACCCAAGACCTTGCTCCTAGGAACTGGGACCTCGAACCTTGTTCCTGGGACCAGGGACCTTGTTCCTGGAATCTTGTTCCCGGTACCTGGTACCTTGTTCCTGGGATCAGGTACCTGGGACCTGGTTCCTGGGATCTTGTGGAGTAAACAAGGTCTCAGCAACAAAACGCATCTATAATAAAATGTCCTAAGTGCGTTATTATTATTATTATTGTTCTTGTTAAGGGTCACACAGCATTATGGGTATGATATAGCAGGTTTTCAGCAAAGATATTAAACTTACGATGGGGGCTATCCTACATAAATGACACTATGTATGATAATTGTACTTATGTGTACCTGTGCCTAATTAAACTTACTTATAAAGTGTTAAGCATTAATCTTCTTGATAACTTGCGTGATTCCCTGCCATATTTCTTCACTACACGCAAGGATGTTAGCAGGCTCCAGCAGGAAACCTTGACGGCCTTGATCCCTCAACTCCAAGGTATACACATATTTAGTGTGTAGCGCCTCCATTGCCCAGTCATCTGTTGCACCAGACGCTACGTAGTAACCTTCTGCGGCATTCTTTACAGCGTACTCCGTGCCTGTTGCGTTTTTGACAGCTTGTGTGAATACTTGTCCAATGGCGATGAGGTCGTGTTTACCTGGCGCTTCTTCCCCAGTGGACCAGCCCCAGGGATACAACAAGTCCTGCCCATAGCTATGTAGTGCCAACACTAGTTCTAGATTATCCTTGAGCTTCAGCATAGCATCGCGCAGGGCCTTGGTTTCCGGCTCGGAAAAGGCTGATGGTCCTTGGTACACCTCGCTGCAGGGGTTGTTAGAGGCTCCCACGCCGAAATGGGAATCCCAGTTGCGGTTGAGATCGACGCCGTCACACCTGGCACCACCATTAACCCTGCGGTTCTTACGCCAAAGACGATCGGTTATCCAGGTGTAGACATAGCCATCGGGGTTAGCCATGGGTACTATGAACACGTCGACGGAGGATGTGGCTGAAGTGTTAGTGATCATGTGATGGATGAGATGAAGAGCCACAGCTGGAGAGATCCACTCCCTGGCATGCAGACCTGCCATAAATATATGACTTACTATAATGTGCCCCTTATATTGCCATATTAAACTATTATCACAATTATTAAAATAGTCTTAATTGCAATCTATACAATCAACAATAATATCTAAACAATTCACAACTAACCCCTAAATTAGAAGTAGAAATTAGACATCTCTGTCTTTCCTAGACTAATATTAAGTCTTGAGTTAACAACGGTTCATTTGTAACTTGTGCAGTAGTTGTAAACCGTACTAACCACGGCACCGTCACTCAATTTCCGTGAATTACACCTGTGTCTTTCAACCTTCCTGTGAGTGTGTCACCCCTGGGAAACTCTCTCTCAAACTGAGGCACTAATACATTATAATTAGTGTCATCATGAGGAGCGCTAAACCCGTAGGGTTTATAAAGCGCCTGCTGGGGGATAATGGAAGACATTCAGGCTTAGTGCACTAAACTGGAGCACAGATCCAAGTCCCTACATCAAGAGCCCCTCGGGAGCATCAAGGAACCTCCCTTAATCAAGGAGCCAGTTATCCAATTAATTTTTGCTTGTTTGTTTTCCGTCAGATTTCCTTCATTTTTAGTGCACAAGACGAAGTGTTTTCTCTAGTTACTGTAAATATTTGTCAATAAGATACCTCAAACAACAACTGAGAAAAGACTGAGAAGAGAACAATTGACTAAAAATGCCCTTTGGCAGGAAGGTGATCCTATATGGGACTACGTAAGGTTCTTTGGACACTTGGTGCCGCGACGACAATGCTTGTTGAAGATATTGGCCTTACCAGCTAAGATATTTATAAATATAAATATAGTGAACACTTAGCTGATAAAAGACAGCAAATCGTCTACACAGCCGCCCCTGCAGACGAGGTCTTGAAAGCTGTCGAAGGCATCTCAACATGGGCTGTCAAGAAATATAATTTGTAAGTATATAAATTACCCCTAGGGGGTGTTATATCAGCTTATTGCATTCACTGGTGGCTGACGATGTACTTACTTGTTTGGACTCAATGGTCCGCATATCACCGGGGTTTATGATAAGTTTCTAACTCACGACTTTATACTCAACTGTGCAGTCAATAGTAGTACATCATGAGTTAGAACACTTACCTGGGTATATGTATCTGACCCGTAATTATGCCCGGATATCCGATGAGTTGATTGAAGAATAGTGTTCTTTAAAGAATGTCGCACTACACTCTGTTGGATCGCAACACTCGTTGTTACACTCTTCATCAATAATTGTTCACACAAAGTTATCACTGGAGAAGCTGATCACACTTCTCTTAAGTGTTTATTGTGGTTTGTTCACACTAACGCACAGATCAGTGTTCTTTGCTGGTTATCCTGGCGTCAGTGTCACTCTCCCAGAGTCAATGTTAGTCTGGCGATGCCATACCGCCCCAAGCCGTCACTGCCCTAATACACAAAAAAAACCGCTGACTTAGTACCTTGCATCCTTGTCACCTCCTCGATGAAGCAAAGCAGAATGTTTGTTTCTTGCTGTCTTAAGCATAGACAACAATGTACACTATCTTTACTATGGTAATAAAGTGGGAGCAGGATTTTCCTTAATTGTCCTGCTAAGTAAGAGGTGAACTGTCTCTTATAAAAATACACTTTGCAACACCGCTGCAAGGAGCAGAGGTCACTTGACTACGTTGCATAGCATCTGTGATCAATTACTCACTGTAGCAGTAAACAAGACGCTCGCCCCTTCTGAGAGGGCTTGGCCCCTCAGGGCTGAAAGGGGCTGAAGAGGCTGAAAGGGCTGAAGGGGGCTGATATCCCCCTCCTCGAGAAAATTTCTCCACACTGGGGGGCGGCGGAGGTTCGCTGCAGGTGAACTATTCATCACTTAACATTAATTTGATTTTCTCACTCGCCACCACTGCTGCTTGTCTTTTCTGAACAGCTTTAGTCTGTGCAGTTTCTGGAGAATCACTAATTTTGTTTTCAACACTGTGTAATTCTAACGGCACTAGTTTATTTATTGTCCTCTTATTCACTACACCTTTGCTCAAAACATCAACTGTCCTGATGATTCCATTTGCATCAGGATATATGGTCACAATTTTTCCAGGTGGCCATTGGGACCTCGGACCATCATTGTCAATAATTGTCCAGATCATCGGTAACATAAGTTAGAGGTCTGTTGTTGACTCTATTTTCTATTTCAGTCACAACTGTATCGGAATTCTTCTAAATCTATTCTCTGACGATGAAGAGTCTTCCTTAAACAACGTTTTACAATGCCGATCATTCTTTCATAAAATCCGCCGTGCCATGGAGATTTAGGAGGAATGTATCTCCAACGACAACTGCGTTGATTCAGCATCTGTTGTACTTCTGGTTGATCAAAGATCTTGCTGATATAAGCAGCACCAGCAACAAAGTTCGTTGCATTATCTGAAATCATCAGTCTGGGACATGCCCTTCTGGCTGCAAACCTTCTGAATAATTTGATAAAAGTTTCAGCAGACATGTCAGTGGCTACTTCTAGATGTACTGCTCTAGTCGTAGCACAAGTGAACAAACAGATGTACGCCTTGATGGGAACTTTGTCAACTGTTTTGGTTAAAATTATTGGTCCAGTGTAATCTACACCTGTCACCTCAAATGGAGTGATATGACAAACTCTTTCAGAGGGATATGGTGGACCTGGATACTGACATACTCGCATATCATAGTGACGACAAGTAATGCAGTCCTTTATTTGCTTTTCACACTTTGTCGACCTTGAGGTATCCAGTAGGATTGTCGTATATGACAAAGTGTGTCAGCTACCCCACCATGTAACACGTTACTGTGGGCGTTTTGCACAATCAGTTTTGTTAGCCAATGATTCTTGGGGATCAATATTGGATGTATGGCTTCTTTAGGTAGTGAAGAATTATGAATTCTTCCTCGACATCTTATAATCTTTTCTGAGTCGAGATAAAGTCCTAAAGAATTAATCATAACAGGTTTCTTTGGGGATTTATCTTGTGTTTCAAGAAATTTATATTCTGTAGAGAAAACGTTTTTCTGTATTAGTTTCGCCCAGTATTTAATGGGTTCAAGACATTCATAATCAGGTTTTATTCCTTTAATGAATTTAAAGACAAGAGCTGTAACTCTTAAGAGTTTACCCAAAGATGAGTATTTAGATCCATCAATGACTATTTCTGTTGTGGCTGCTGCAGTATTTACACAACTTATTTCTGCTGTGTTCAAGCAGACTGTTTCTTCTGGCATAATGTGAGTTTTTTGCTGAGGCCAGTTATTTTCATCAGAGAGCCAGTTCGGTCCGTGGAGCCATAATTTATTATCCACAAATTTCTTGAGTGGGACACCACGTGACAACATGTCAGCTGGATTCTCTTGGGTAGAGACGTGAAAAGAGATAATCTCTCTGCATCTCTTTTATTTCTGCTACTCTGTTCTGTACATAGACCAACTTACTCTTATTATTTCTGAACCACTGGAGAACTGCCTCATTATCACTCCAGATCACGGTTTTTTCAATAGTGAGATGATCGAGTACTTTGTTGAGATAGACAGCTAATTTTGTACCTACATAGAGTGCTGTCAGTTCCAATTGTGGTACTGTTCTGACCTTCAAGGGTGCTACCCTGGCCTTTGAAGTAATTAGTGTACTTCCTTCAGCATTACTCATGTAAGCTACAGCGCCATAACCTCTGGTTGACGCATCACAGAACACATGTAATGTGCACTTGTTTCCCTCTTGACCTATTTGTCTGGGAAATTTAATTTGATGAAGTTGTTTAAACTCCTTGGATACTTCATCCCATGCTTGACTCATTTCTAGAAGCAAGTTCTCATCCCATCCTATTTTGAGCTTCCATGCATCTTGCATAAGCATTTTACCCTTTATGGTAATTGGTGAGACGAGTCCTAGAGGATCAAAACATTGTGATACCTCTGACAGTAAACTACGTTTAGTGAGTGTACTGCATGATTTATTATTTATCCTTTTGAGACTCAAAGTATCTTCCTGTGTGTTCCAATCCCAGCATATTGTTGCAATTAGGAATTTCAGCTTCAGGGAAATCTTCTTTGATAATTTCCCTTAATTGCTTTGAATTTGTATTCCACATCCTTAGAGGCATATTTGCTTCTTTCATCTCCTTGTTAGCTTCTCTGTATAAGGATTTCAAATCTTCCTCTTTATTCACAGTACCTTGAAGATTGTCCACAATTTCTGCGAATATTATTCCACTTAATTAAGTAATAAAGGCGTCGTAGTAAAGCGAAATAAGTGAATAAGTTACTTCCGAGATATTGGCCTGGAACGCCGGCCGGCCCGCCGTCTCGATTTTTTTTTTTTTTCGCGTAAATCGCGTTTGTTTCGGTGGTTTTCTTAGTAAACTGATGTTCTACTACAGTTATCCTCTTCAAAATACCGTTTTCTATCACTCAAAGCTAAAGAATACGACATGGAAACGATGGGTAACAATTTTATATCGAATATTGATGGTGGACTCTGGCAATATTATGGCCTAATTTATTTAGTCTAGAGTATATAACATGTTTGTATGTTATTTATAGTATTTATTATATCATATTAGATCAATTTTGATAGATAAATAAGCCGTATAGTTGATATAAGCGTAATAATGAACTGAGTTTTCCTGGCTCTCTGGAGCGGGAATATTACCTGTGTTCCCAGATAGTTTCTGATTGGCTGAAAGTTTACGGATAACCTCCGCCTACTGTTTTATGATGCCAAATAGTCAGTTATTATATTAGAAAGAATAATGCAAGAAAAAGCGATAAAAAACAAGGAAAATTTTCCAAAAAATATACCGGCTCTGAGGAGACGTGCAACCCACATCGCCGTCACCATACCTGATATAAACGACTATAATTTCTTGTAGAAACGTCGTAGAACATTATAACCAAGACATTACCATTGTTATTTTTTTACTATTATTCTTTTGGTACTTTAATTGTGAATTTTATTTTGTCAATTTAAATCTAGTTATAATCTTGATCTTGTCAACAACCTATACCAGACTCTAGTGCAATTGCAAGTACCATTTCAAATTGTATTTTTATATTATAAGTTTATATTATAATTCCTACCATCTGTCCATTTAACTTTGTTTACCATTACTTAATTTTAGTCCCTTATATATTTTCTCCTTTATTTTAGCTTTATATAACTACCCAAAGTTTATATATTCACAATTGTTAAAATAATCAAGGTGCTATTCTCAGGTGCTAAAGTAGAATAAGTTCACAATTTTGCCATTATATTCCAAAGCTCATTTATTGATTACCACTTTATTGTTCACCACAACCTATATTAGTCCCTTTTATATTATAATTTTATACTATAATTCTAACTTTAAAAAATTACCTTTATAGTACTACCTACTATCATATTCCCAAGCTCCATTATTTGATCATCACTTTATTTGTATTAGTCCCTTAGCTCATTATTTTACATTTGTTAAATAATCCAGGTGCTATTTTTTAGCTTAAGACTATTTACTTTGTTTTTATACTTAATTCAAACTATAGATTCACTACAAATCTTATGATTACAAGCATTGATCCTGATACCAACCTCTTATTTAATGACTTAAATGAATCAAACAGTTACTGAAAATTACTACACTGCAGAACAATCAAAGGCACTTCTCAGTGCCAACAACAACATAACTATCTTTAACTACAATATCAGATCTTTAAGCAAGCATTACGATGACCTCATAGCATTACTAAATTCCTTACATGCCAATATGTCCATCATTACACTAACTGAAACCTGGCTAAAGCCTGATAGTACAGATGTCTATGCCATTCCTGGTTACACAGCCATACACAACTGTAGGCCAGACCAACAAGGGGATGGCACAGCCATATACTACTCAGACCAACTAGAATGTATCACTAATACTTGCACAAGGGATGAACATGGGGAATATATAATAGCTAAATTCAAATCCAAGTACCTACAAAAACCTCTCACATTGATAAACATCTACAGAGTTCCACAGTCAAACATTAGCCAATTTAGTCAAAATCTAGGAAGAATGATAACTGATGCACGCATGAACAAAGATCATTTACTACTCTCAGGTGACTTCAATATAAATCTCCTGCAAGACCAGGACCCACACGTTACTGAATTCACAAACACAATGAGTAACTGTATGTTACTACCAACAGTAACAAAACCTACAAGAGTTACAGAGACTAGTGTTTCCCTACTTGACCACATCTGGACCAACACCATATCCCCTTTAAAATCAGGCATAATTACAGATAATACCACAGACCACTACCCTACTTTCCTCATAACAACTCTTGGTAAACTACCCCAAGACACTACTAAAGTCACCTCAGACTTCACAATGAGGCAGCCATTAATAACTTCACAACAGCAATAGCAAACATTGATTGGCACACTGAGCTAGAAACCTATACAGATATTGACGAATGTATTAATAATTTTCTAAAAAAAAACCAATACCTCTATAACAAGCACTGCCCTAAAAAAACTAAACAGATGACAGCAAAGAGACTGAACATTTCCCTGGCTAACACCCAGCATTCTCAAATCCATAAATACAAAACACCAATATGAAAAACAGTACAGAATGGGTCACATAACCAGAGACCAAACAAAACGTTACTCGTCAATCCTAACCAAGCCCGATAAGAAGGGCAAAAAAATTGTATATGAGAACAGATTATCCAACTTACGAGTGATATAAAAAAGACCTGGAAAACCCTATCAGAAATTCTGGGAACAAAAAAGATATCACGAAATAGCGAAATAAAATTAGCAAAATCAGATGAACCCCAACTCCCACCAACAGAAACAGCAAACAGACTCAATGATTTCTTCTCCACTATAGGACAAAACCTTGCCAATAAAATCCCAAGCTCAGATACCCCACCAAATGACTACCTCACCGGCAACTACCCGAACACACTGTTCCTAGCTCCGACTAACCCATACGAAGTCTCCCTTATTATCAACGCACTAAAAAACAAGGCAGGAGATTTAAATACCTTACCACCCTTTATATACAAAAAAGTGTCACAAGTGCTATCACCAAACATTGCAACACTCTTTAACAAATCCATTGAATCCTCCACCTTCCCTACAGTACTCAAAATAGCAAGGGTCACCCCGATCCACAAAGGAGGAGACCAAACAGAGTTGAATAACTATAGGCCAATATCCAACTTACACCCTCTCTCAAAAATCTTCGAAAAATTAATTCATAAACGAATCTACTCCTACCTTATCTCCCAAAACATACTCAACCCCTGCCAATTTGGATTCAGGCCTAATAAAAATACTAATGATGCTATTATACACATGCTAGAACATATATACACTGCAATAGAGAAAAAAGAAGTCCCACTGGGGATCTTCATTGACTTACGTAAAGCTTTTGATACAGTTGACCATGACTTGCTCCACGTAAAATTGTCACACTATGGTATAAGAGGGCACTCCCTCAACTACCTCAAGTCATACCTCAGCAACAGAAGCCAATATATGTACGCAAATGGGCAAACTCTTCTGCGCAACCAATTACAGTTGGTGTCCCACAGGGAAGTGTCCTTGGCCCTCTTCTCTTTCTCCTATACATAAATGACCTTCCAAATGCTTCGCAATTACTCAAACCCACACTATTTGCAGATGACACTACATACGTCTTCTCTCACCCGAGCCCAGTCACGCTAGCCAATACTGTAAATACCGAATTACAGAAAATATCTACCTGGATGAGGACTAACAAAAATTACACTAAACATTGACAAAACCTACTTCATTCAGTTTGGTAACAGAGCTACAGATGTCCCTCTTAACATAATGATAAACGGATCACCTATCACAAAACTAACAGAGGGAAAATTCTTAGGAATCCACCTTGATAATAGACTCAAATTTCATACACATATACAACAAATTTCTAAGAAAATTTCCAAGACTGTAGGCATAATATCGAAGATACGGTACTATGTTCCACAGTCAGCCCTCCTGGCCCTATATCACTCTCTTATTTACCCCTATCTCACCTATGGAATTTGTGCATGGGGCTCAACAACAATTAACCATCTCAGACCACTAATTACCCAACAAAAGGGTGCAGTTAGAATGATAACAAATTCTCACTACAGGCAGCACACTCCACCAATATTCAATACACTAAACCTACTCACCATACAAAACATCCATACTTATTACTGCACCTATTACATACATAGAACACTTAACTCTGATATTAACCCTCCCCTCAAACATCTCCTTGCCAACCTCAACAGAACACATGACCATAACACAAGGCACAGATCACTCTTTTATGTTCCTCGTGTCCATCTCACACTATGCAAAAACTCAATGCACATAAAAGGCCCTAAAATCTGAATTCATTACCTGTAAATATAAAAGAAACACTACCTGTTTATAAATTCAAGTCCCTTCTCAAAGATCACTTACTCACCCAAAACCAAATAAATACTGAATAACTGAACCTTATAAATTGTATATCTTAAATGTTTCTCACAATTATATCACATAAATGTTAAACCTAAAACCGAATCTAACTTTATTATTTCTTAAATACACTACCTAACAGAATCCTTCATATGACTGAATGTACAACAATGCATGCAACCATATGACCTGTCTTTGTAATACTCACTTGTGCTTTATAGTAATCTGTTTACATTAATGTTTTATCACTGATTTCATCATTGCTTAGTTAATCTTAAGTTAATTTTAAGCCAGCCCGTAATGCTATGCATAGTATAAGTGGCTTTGGCATGCTGCTCTTACCTGTATTTTTTTGTACCTCTGTATGTGTGCTCAAATTGGAAATAAATAAATAAATAAATAAATAAATTATTGTGCCATTGTGTTGCCAAAGAGTTAAGCTATTTTTCTATATGAATAACTCAATTTCCACAACTTTTCGATTTTTTTAAATCTCGCAAATAATTGGATGACTGGCTCCTCAGTTGAGGTCGGTCAAGATAAGATAAGATAAGATTTCGTTCGGATTTTTAACCCCGGAGGGTTAGCCACCCAGGATAACCCAAGAAAGTCAGTGCGTCATCGAGGACTGTCTAACTTATTTCCATTGGGGTCCTTAATCTTGTCCCCCAGGATGCGACCCACACCAGTCGACTAATACCCAGGTACCTATTTGCTGCTAGGTGAACAGGACAACAGGTGTAAGGAAACGTGTCGAAATGTTTCCACCCGCCGGGAATCGAACCCGGGCCCTCCGTGTGTGAAGCGGGAGCTTTAGCCACCAGGCCACCGGGCCACCATGCTAGTCGCAGGGATAAAACATACAGAGCACAGCGCAGCTAAAAAATACGATTATGCTCTGATTAAAACGTATAATGTTATTAATTATATGAATGATACTAAAACTAATGATAAAAGTAAAAGGTATCTTTTAAATGGCACTCGTGGCTCAGTTGGTAGCGACTTCACTTCACATGAAGAGGAACCGGGGATCGCTTCACGGGCATGTTTCCTGACACCTGTTGTCTTTCTTCACCTAGCAATAAGTAGGTGCCTGGGTACTAGTCAACTGGTGTGGGTCGCATCCTGGGGGACAAGATTAAAAGACCCCAGCTGCATCAAATACCTTTAACAGACCACTACCCTACTTTCCTCATAACAACTCTTGGTAAAATACCCCAAGACACTACTAAAGTCACCTTCAGACTTCACAATGAGGCAGCCATTAATAACTTCACAACAGCAGTAGCAAACATTGACTGGCACACTGAGCTAGAAATCTATACAGATATTGACGAATGTTTTAATGATTTTCTAAAAAAGACCCAATACCTTTATAACAAGCACTGCCCTAAAAAAAACTAAACAGATGACAGCAAAGAGACTAAACAGTCCCTGGCTAACACCCAGCATTCTCAAATCCATAAATACAAAACACCGATATGAAAAACAGTACAGAATGGGTCACATAACCAGAGACCAAACAAAACGTTACTCGTCAATCCAAACCAGCCTGATAAGAAGGGAAAAAAAATTGTATTATGAGAACAGATTATCCAACTTACGAGGTGATATAAAAAAGACCCTGGAAGACCCTATCAGAAATTCTGGAACAAAAAGATATCACGACATAGCGAAATAAAATTAGCAAAATCAGATGAACCCCAACTCCCACCAACAGAAACAGCAAAACAGACTCAATGATTTCTTCTCCACTATAGTTTTAAATATATATAAAATATATATATATATATATATATATAATATAAATATATATATATATAATATATATATATATATAATATATATATATAATATATATATATATATATATAAAACTGGCCAATTAGCAAGAACTCATTTAAAATTAAGTCCTTTCTAAAGCTTTCTCTTATTCGTTTAAAGATATTTTTTTTCATAAATGTTAATGTAAAAAATTTTAATTTTGCACCAAAAGGAACTTAGAAAACTTACCTAACCTTATTATAACAAGCGCAATTTATTTTAGCCTAACCCAACTAAATATATTTTAGATTTGTTTACAGTAATTTAATACTAAACAAACGCAGTGAAATATATTTTTTTCGTTAGGTTCAGAATGATTTTGGCGAAATTATTGCATACACAAATTTTCGCTTGTTTTATATGGCAATATGAGCGTTGCTATTTAAGCCAAAATCGCAAGTTCTGCCTATTCGGCACGACATATATATATATATATATATATATATATATATATATATATATATATATAATATATATATATATATATATATATATATATATATATATTTCTTTCATCTTTCAACACACCGGCCGTATCCCACCGAGGCGGGGTGGCCCAAAAGGAAAAACGAAAGTTTCTCCTTTTACATTTAGTAATATATACAGGAGAAGAGGTTACAGCCCCTTGCTCCCGCATTTAGTCGCCTCTTACAACACGCATGGCTTACGGAGGAAGAATTCTGTTCCACTTCCCCATGGAGATAAGAGGAAATAAACAAGAATAAGAACTAGAAAGAAAATAGAAGAAAACCCAGAGGGGTGTGTATATATGTGCTTGTACATGTATGTGTAGTGTGACCTAAGTGTAAGTAGAAGTAGCAAGACGTACCTGAAATCTTGCATGTTCATGAGACAGAAAAAAGGACACCAGCAATCCTACCATCATGTAAAACAATTACAGGCTTTCGTTTTACACTCACTTGGCAGGACGATTCCCACCAAGGCAGGGTGGCCCGAAAAAGAAAAACTTTCACCATCATTCACTCCATCACTGTCTTGCCAGAAGGGTGCTTTACACTACAGTTTTTAAACTGCAACATTAACACCCCTCCTTCAGAGTGAAGGCACTGTACTTCCCATCTCCAGGACTCAGGTCCGGCCTGCCGGTTTCCCTGAATCCCTTCATAAATGTTACTTTGCTCACACTCCAACAGCACGTCAAGTATTAAAAACCATTTGTCTCCATTCACTCCTATCAAACACGCTCACGCATGCCTGCTGAAGTCCAATGCCCCTCGCACACAAAACCTCCTTTTACCCCCTCCCTCCAACCTTTCCTAGCCGACCCCTACCCCGCCTTCCTTCACTACAGACTGATACACTCTTGAAGTCATTCTGTTTCGCTCCATTCTCTCTACATGTCCGAACCACCTCAACAACCCTTCCTCAGCCCTGTGGATAACAGTTTTGGTAATCCCGCACCTCCTCCTAACTTCCAAACTACGAATTCTCTGCATTATATTCACACCACACATTGCCTCAGACATGACATCTCCACTGCCTCCAGCCTTCTCCTCGCTACAACATTCATCACCCACGCTTCACACCCATATAAGAGCGTTGGTAAAACTATAACTCTCATACATTCCCCTCTTTGCCTCCAAGGACAAAGTTCTTTGTCTCCACAGACTCCTAATGCACCACTCACTCTTTTTTCCCTCATCAGTTCTATGATTCACCTCATCTTTCATAGACCCATCCGCTGACACGTCCACTCCCAAATATCTGAATACGTTCACCTCCTCCATACTCTCTCCCCTCCAATCTGATATTCAATCTTTCATCACCTAATCTTTTTGTTATCCTCATAACCTTACTCTTTCCTGTATCACCTTTAATTTTCTTCTTTTGCACACCCTACCAAATTCATCCACCAATCTCTGCAACTTCTCTTCAGAATCTCCCAAGAGCACAGTGTCATCAGCAAAGAGCAGCTGTGACAACTCCCACTTTGTGTGTGATTCTTTTTCTTTTAACTCCACGCCTCTTTCCAAGACCCTCGCATTTACTTTCTCTTACAGCCCCATCTATAAATATATTAAACAACCACGGTGACATCACACATCCTTGTCTAAGGCCTACTTTTACTGGGAAAAAATTCCCTCTTTTCCTACATACTCTAACTTGAGCCTCACTATCCTCGTAAAAACTCTTCACTGCTTTCAGTAACCTACCTCCTACACCATACACTTGCAACATCTGCCACATTGCCCCCCTATCCACCCTGTCAATACGCCTTTCCAAATCCATAAATGCCACAAAGACCTCTTTAGCCTTATCTAAATACTGTTCACTTATATGTTTCACTTAAACACCTGGTCCACACACCCCCTACCTTTCCTAAACCTCCTTGTTCATCTACTATCCTATTCTCCTTCTTACTCTTAATTCTTTCAATAATAACTCTACCATACACTTTGCCAGGTATACTCAGCAGACTTATCCCCCTATAATTTTTGCACTCTCTTTTATCCCCTTTGCCTTTATACAAAGGAACTATGCATGCTCTCTGCCAATCCCTAGGTACCTTACCCCTCTTCCATACATTTATTAAATAATTGCACCAACCACTCCAAAACTATATCCCCACCTGCTTTTAACATTTCTATCTTTATCCCATCAATCCCGGCTGCCTTACCCCCTTTCATTTTAACCTACTGCCTCACGAACTTCCCCCACACTCACAACTGGCTCTTCCTCACTCCTACAAGATGTTGTTCCTCCTTGCCCTATACACGAAATCACAGCTTCCCTATCTTCATCAACATTTAACAATTCCTCAAAATATTCCCTCCATCTTCCCAATACCTCTAACTCTCCATTTAATAACTCTCCTCTCCTATTTTTAACTGAAAAATTTTCATTTGTTCTCTAGGCTTTCTTAACTTGTTAATCTCACTCCAAAACTTTTTCTTATTTTCAACAAAATTTGTTGATAACATCTCACCCACTCTCTCATTTGCTCTCTTTTTACATTGCTTCACCACTCTCTTAACCCTCTCTCTTTTTCTCCATATACTCTTCCCTCCTTGCATCACTTCTACTTTGTAAAAACTTCTCATATCTAACTTTTTCTTCCTTACTACTCTCTTTACATCATCATTCCACCAATCGCTCCTCTTCCCTCCTGCACCCACTTTCCTGTAACCACAAACTTCTGCTGAACACTCTAACTCTACATTTTTAAACCTACCCCATACCTCTTCGACCCCATTGCCTATGCTCTCATTAGCCCATCTATCCTCCAATAGCTGTTTATATCTTACCCTAACTGCCTCCTCTTTTAGTTTATAAACCTTCACCTCTCTCTTCCCTGATGCTTCTATTCTCCTTGTATCCCATCTACCTTTTACTCTCAGTGTAGCTACAACTAGAAAGTGATCTGATATATCTGTGGCCCCTCTATAAACATGTACATCCTGAAGTCTACTCAACAGTCTTTTATCTACCAATACATAATCCAACAAACTACTGTCATTTCGCCCAACATCATATCTTGTATACTTATTTATCCTCTTTTTCTTAAAATATGTATTACCTATAACTAAAACCCCTTTCTATACAAAGTTCAATCAAAGGGCTCCCATTATCATTTACACCTGGCACCCCAAACTTACCTACCACACCCCTCTCTAAAAGTTTCTCCTACTTTAGCAATTCAGGTCCCCTACCACAATTACTCTCTCACTTGGTTCAAAGGCTCCTATACATTCCCTTAACATCTCCCAAAATCTCTCTCTCTCCTCTGCATTCCTCTCTTCTCCAGGTGCATACACGCTTATTATGACCCACTTCTCGCATCCAACCTTTACTTTAAT
>NC_069419.1:57625213-57658206 GCF_026875155.1 Cherax quadricarinatus
GACAACTCCCACTTTGTGTTAGATTCTTTACCTTTTAACTCCACACCTCTTGCCAAAACCCTCGCATTCACTTCTCTTACAACCCCATCTATAAATATATTAAACAACCACGGTGACATCACACATCCTTGTCTAAGGCCTACTTTCACTGGGAAATAATCTCCCTCTCTCCTACATACCCTAACCTGAGCCTCACTATTCTCATAAAAGCTCTTCACTGCTTTCAGTAACCTACCTCCTACACCATACACCTGCAACATCTGCCACATTACCTCCTTATCCATCCTGTCAAACGCCTTTTTCAAATCCATAAATGCCACAAAAACCTCTTTAACCTTATCTAAATACTGTTCACCTATATGTTTCACTGTAAACACTTGGTCTACCTTTCCTAAAGCCTCCTTGTTCATCTGCTATCATACTCTCCGTCTTACTCTTAATTCTTTCAATAATAACTCTACCATACACTTTTCCAGGTATACTCAACAGATTTATTCCCCTATAATTTTTGCACTCTCTTTTGTCCCCTTTGCCTTTATACAAAGGAACTATGCATGCTCTCTGCCAATCCCTACGTACCTTACCCTCTTCCATACATTTATTAAATAACGGCACCAACCACTCCAAAACTATATCCCCACCTGCTTTTAACATTTCTATCTTTACCCCATCAATCCCAGCTGCCTTACTTCGTTGCATTCTACCCACTGCCTCAAGAACTTCCCCCACATTCACAACTGGCTCTTTCTCGCTCCTACAAGATGTTATTCCTCCTTGTCCTATACACGAAATCACAGCTTCCCTATCTTCATCAACATTTAACAGTTCCTCAAAATATTCCCTCCATCTTCCCGGTGCCTCTACCTCTCCATATAAAAACTCTCTTCTCCTATTTTTAACAAACAAAATCCATTTGTCCTCTAGGCTTCCTTAACTTCTTAATCTCACTCCAAAACTTTTTCTTATTTTCAACAAAATTAGTTGATAACATCTCATCCACTCTTTCATTTGCTCTCTTTTTACATCGCTTCACCACTCTCTCAACCTCTCTTTTTCTCTCCATATACTTTTCCCTTCTTGCATCACTTCTACTTTGCAAAAACCTCTCGTATGTTAACTTTTTCTCCCTTACTACTCTCTTTACATCATTACTCCACTAATTGCTCCTCTTACCTCCCGCACCCACTTTCCTGTAACCACAAACTTCTGCTGAACATTCTAACACGATATTCTTCGACCTGCCGCCATACCTCTTCGATCCCATTGCCTATACTCTCACTAGCCCATCTATCCTCCAATAGTTGTTTATATCTTACCATAACTGCCTCCTCTTTTAGTTTATAAACCTTCACCTCTCTCTTACTTGCTGCTTCTATTTTCCTTTTAACAAATCTACCTTTTGATCTCACTGTAGCTACAACTAAAAAGTGATCTGATATATCTGTGGCCCCTCTATCAACATGTACATCCTGAAATCTACTCAGAAGTCTTTTATCTACCAATACGTAGCCCAACAAAGTACTGTCATTACGCCCTATATCATATCTTGTATATTAATTTATACTCTTTTTCTTAAAATATGTATTACTTATAACTAAACCCCCTTTCTATACAAAGTTCACTCAAAAGGCTCCAATTATCATTTACACCTGGCACCACAAACTTACCTACAACACCCTCTCTAAATGTTTCTCCTAATCTAGCATTTAGGTCCCTTACCACAAATACTGTCTCACTTGATTCAAAAGTTCATATACGTTCGCTGAACATCTCCCAAAATCTCTCTCTCTCCTCTACACTACTTTCTTCTCCAGGTGCATACACGCTTATTATAACTCACTTTTCGCAACCGACCCTTATTTTCATCCACATAATCCTTGAATTTATACATTTAAATTCCCTCTTCTCCTTCCATAACTGATCCTTCAACATTATTACTACCCCTTTCTAAGCTCTAACTCTCAGATACTCCTGATTTAACCACATTTATTTCTACCCACTGAAACTCGCCTACCCCTTTCAGCTTTGTTTTGCTTAGGGCCAGGACATCCAGCTTCTTTTCATTCATAACATTAGCAATCATCTCTTTCTTATCATCCGCACTACATCCACACACATTCAAGAATCCCAGTTCTATAAAGTTTTTCTTCTTCTCTTTTTTAGTAATTGTTTACAGGAGAAGGGGTTACTAGCCCATTGCTCCCGGCATTTCAGTCTGCCTCGTAAGACACGCATGGCTTACAGAGGATAGATTCTTTTTGAATTCTCCATGGAGAATTGAGGAAATAAAGAAGAACAAGAGCTATTACGAAAAAGAGGAAAAACCTAGATGTGTGTAGGTATATATATGCATATGCATACCTATGTAGTACGACCTATGAGTAAGTAGAAGCAGCAATATATACCTGTTATCCAGCGTGTTTATGAGACAGAAAAAAGACACCAGCAATCCTACCATCATGTAAAACAGTTACAGATTACAGTGCTCCTAAGGATGCTAGTGTTGTCCTGGAGGATAGTGCACCAAAAGGAGATTGCGGCCATGGTGATGAAACAGGTAGAGACAGCGTTATTCAGTTTATGGAGGTACAAAATAGCAATACTGCTGGAGACAGAGCAAAAGAGGATGATACCTCAAGGAATAATGTTGACACATTACCAGCAAAACCTGGTGGAAGCACTGATGCCCATACAGGGGCAAGGGGTAAAGGGGAAACAGAAAAAAATGCACCAGCAGCAAACACAGCTACAAAAAATCTTAGCAAACAGAATTCCAATCTATGAAAACTCTATGCCTTGGGTATCTGCAGGCATTGTATATCTGGTAAAACAGGTGGGACATGCACCTTTGACCATCCCAAAAACAACACAGATCCGAACCTTTGCCAAAAAACAAAAACTCCGTGGCTCTCGAGATCTGCTCAAGGCACATTCCATTAAGAAAAAGAAAGAGAAGGTGTAAACTAGAAAGAGAGAGATGCTCGCTATACAGACGAAGGAAAAGAGTCACGTGGCTGCTGAGAGGGGGCGATATATCTGAAATACAAAGAGAGGCACTGGTCAATAAAATTGCAAATATTGAACTTAAGCTCAAGGAATCTTACAGGAGACAAGAATTGCAGGAAGAACTAAAAGCCATAAAGGAAATTGAGAAAAACCCAAAATACTTCTTCTCTTATGCCAAATCTAAAGGAAAAAAAAACATCCAGTATCGGGACCCTGCTTAGGCAAGATGGGGCATACACAGATGACAGCCAAGAAACGAGTGAGATACTAAAGTCCCAATACGACTCAGTGTTCAGTGACCCGCTACCCAAACTAAGGGTCGACACTCTATATGAATTTTTGTAAAAAAGATCCAAAATTTGGTCATCTCAAAAATCTCTAATTTAGCATTTGCGTCCCCTTCCACAATTACTGTCTCACTTGGTTCAAAAGTTCCTATATATTCGCTGAACATCTCTCAAAATCTCTCTCTTTCTACACTTCTCACTTCACCAGGTGCATACACGCTTATTATGACCCACTTTTCGCAACCGACTCTTATTTTCATCCACGTAATCCTTGAATTTATACATTTAAATTCCCTCTTCTCCTTCCATAACTGACTCTTCAACATTAACTCTAACTCTCAGATACTCCTGATTTAACCACATTTATTTCTCCCCACTGAAACTCGCCTACCCTTTTCAGCTTTGTTTTGCTTAGGGCCAGGACATCCAGCTTCTTTTCATTCATAACATAAGCAATCATCTCTTTCTTATCATCCGCACTACATCCACGCACATTCAAGAATCCCAGTTTTATATAATTTTTCTTCTCCTCTATTTTAGTAAATGTATACAGGAGAAGGGGTTACTAGCCCATTGCTCCCGGCATTTCGGTCGCCTCATACGACACGCATGGCTTACGGAGGAAATAAAGAAGAACAAGAGCTATTACAAAAAAACAGGAAAAATCTAGATGTGTGTAGGTATATATATGCATGTGCATGCCTATGTAGTACGACCCAAGTGTAAGTAGAAGTAGCAAGATATACCTGTTATCCAGCGTGTTTATGAGATAGAAAAAAGACACCAGCAATCCTACCATCGTGTAAAACAGTTACAGGTTTCCGTTTCACACGAAACAAGTGGTATTGAAACATTTACAAAACTGCGGCAGGCCAGGGCTCGACCCCACGACGCATTGTCCCTCCTAAAGAGACAACACAACGTACATGTCACCCCATCCATTATGCCATAGATCCTACAAACAACACGAGCTTAGTGAACTAGACTTATTTCATGTTGCGAGGACACTCGTGGCAATGGATGCTCAAGGATTAATTTCAGCCTACTCCTGTTTGAATATCCTCTACATAGACTATACACAAATAACCCGCATATAGAAGAGAGGAGCTAACGACGACGTTTCGGTCCGACTTGGACCATTTACAAAGTCACACTGTGACTTTGTAAATGGTCTCTTCTATGTGCGGGTTATTTGTGTATCGTTCCAATCCCGGTATTGTGCCTTTTTTTGTTATTCTCTATATAGACTGTTTGTTGAAGTGGGTATTCAAACGGGAGGAAGCTGAAATTAATCCTTGAGCATCCATTGCCATGAATGGCCTCGCAACATGAAACAAGTCTAGTTCGCTAAGCTCATGTTGTTTGTAGGATCGATGGTGCAGTGGATAGGGTTGCACGTACATTTTGTTGTCTCTTGAGGCGAGGCAGTATGTCTTGGGGTAGAGCCCTGGCCTGCTGCAGTTTGGTAAATGTTTCAATACCCTTTGTCTTGTGGTTTGAATGCTATATTAACTGCTTGCTGAGGCGGGTATTCAAACAGAAATAGGCTGAAATTAATTCTTGAACTTCATTGCCACGAGTGTCCTCACAACATGAAACAAGTCTAGTTCACTAGGCTCATGTTGCTTGTAGGATCGATGGCATAATGGATAGGGTGACACATACGTTGACTTGTTGTGCCGAATATGTAAAACTGGCCAATTAGCAAGAACTCATTTAAAATTAAGTCCTTTTTGAAGATTTCTCTTATACGAGGCCGAGGAACTGATTACCTCATCTTTTGCATATAGTTCTACTGTCTTCCTATTATGTCCTAGAATCTGTATTGATAAAGCCACTGGATGGCAAAACGTCTACAATAAAGATATCCAGATGTTGCACATGTGTCTTAACTTTCATATTGTCGGTATTTTATACCTTTCTTGCACAACTTGTCAGACACTGCAACATCATGGAATCTTGGTTCAGAGGACATCTACAAGACCTTCTTCACGGCTGCTGCAACTAACCCATCTCTTTGGGAAGGACCTACTTCCACTGGGGAATCCCGCTTACCAGTGACTATGCCCTCGTCTGCTGCCCGTCCCTATCCACTGACGCCTATATAACCGCCAGTCTTCTTGCCTTTGCTCCAGATTCTCCTCCACCACGATGCTGTGAACACTAACTCCAAGGCCGAGGGACTGATTACCTCATCTTTTGTATATAGTTCTACTGTCTTCCTATTATGTCCTAGAATCTGTATTGATAAAGCCACTGGATGGCGAAACGTCTACAATAAAGATATCCAGATGTTGCACATGTGTCTTAACTTTCAAGATGAAGGATGTTGTGCTATTGGCTTATCATATATTGCCAGAGAGGTATAGGCAGAAGTATAGAGGTTTAAAGTTTCAGAAAGGACAGTCCTTGGTGGAGTATGGAAAGGAGAAAATGTCGCTGCTGACGAAGTGGTGCCGCTCCAAGGATGTTGTAGGTGATTATGAAGGTGTAATGACTTTAATTTTGCTTGAGGATCTTTTGAACTGTGTACCTCCGGATCTTAAGGCATATCTTGAAGAAAAAGATTTTAATGATTTTTAACTATGCTCTAGAGTTGGGTAAAAAGTTTACAGCCAACCAAAAAGTAGGAAGTAGTTATCACCCAGATAATGTTAATAATAATTTTTCTCCACCAACAAGGAGGAGTAAGAAATTTCACATGTTTAAGCCAACTTTTTTCCAGCCACATAACCCTAAGAGTTTTCAACCTACTAACCACCAGAATTATGGTTCCCAGGGATTAAAGTCTACTTCTTAGTTATCTGCTCAAGGAAGTAGTAAGTCAGATTTGGTTTCAGGAAATCAGAGAACAGGTAGGAAAAGCCCAGTTCCCCAAGAACATGAAATCAAGTCTATCTCTGGTGGGCATGGCACCTTTAAAGTTCATCATTGTACTTACTGTAATAAGAAGGGTTACTTACAGCAGTACTGCAGAGAGATGCTTAAGGACCAGGCTACTGCACAGGACTCTCAAGTAAGTACCCCAGTTACACATACAGTAGCTTGTACTGCAGTTTTACCCCCAGAGTACACCAGGAAGTTCAGCTGTTTTAGACCCTCGGATGAAGGTCTTTTCAGATAAGTTCACAGTGGCCTTGCACCAAAATGAAGGTTGAATAGAAGGTGTTATGTCTTTAAGGGATGGCTGTAGCACATTCTCTCTTTTGCTCAAGGATGTATTACCAGTATCAGAAGATTCAGGATCCATTATTAGGACTCATGTACATAGATTTTGGGAGCTGTCTGTTTACCAGTCTGGGTACCTGCCTATAGGTATTACAGAAGATTTACCTTTTCCGGGTGTTGACCTGCTACTGGGCAACAAAAGTGAGGAATGTTTGGTTTGGAGGGACCCTGATTTAAAAAGTGTTAAGGTGAAAACTAATGCTACTGTGTCTAAAAAATTTTCAATGTGCACTATGTCTGGCCAGGTGAGCAAGGGAAGAACTTCTGTACCTAGCCTTGATCACTATAACACTATAACACGACAACCAATACACGAAATGAGCACAAAAATTTGCGACATGAGACATGAACACCAAAATCTAAGACATGTGGGCCAAAAACTAAAACACAATCACTTGGACATGACCACCAACTATGACATAACATGAAAACTTAACTTAAACATGATGACCTAAGATCACTATTAATAAGATCACAGAACTCACTCATTTTATGCGCATCTCCTCAGAACTATAACTGCAATCACTAAAAAAAATCCAAGATCACTAAAAACTAAGATCGCTAAAAAAGTATGGTCATTAAAAAAACTACGGTCTCTAAAACTACGATCATAGAACACACTCATTTTTATACACAACCCTCAAAACACTATAACCAAGATAAGTAAAAATATAAGATCACTAAAAAAATAAAATCACAATATGAAAGTCGTCATCAGCTAATACATGAAGACCTAAGATCACTATTACTAAGAACATAGAACACTCATTTTTTATACACATCTCCTCAGAATACAAAATCATGAGCACAAAATCATAAGATGATTACCAAAATCTATGCTCACTTAAGACAGATCACTATACTAAGCTCACTAAAGACATGATAACTAATCACCTTATCACACAAAAATAGGACATGTACACTTAAGACATATGAAGCCATAATCTTTCAACATACACACGCACAAAAAAAAACCGCTGAAGACACGAACAATAATCTCCAAATCACAAAACTAACACTTGATCGCAAAAAAAAAAAATCTAGAATTACAATCACTTACAACATATATAAACTAAAACATGTTCACAAAAATGCTAGACACAATCACATAAAACATATGAACACACACACACACACACACACACACACACACACACACACACACACACACCAAGGAGGACCAAGCAGGGATAACAGGGAAGGCACTACAATGGATCAGGGAATACTTGTCAGGAAGACAGCAGCGAGTCATGGTACGTGGCGAGGTGTCAGAGTGGGCACCTGTGACCAGCGGGGTCCCGCAGGGGTCAGTCCTAGGACCAGTGCTGTTTCTGGTATTTGTGAACGACATGACGGAAGGAATAGACTCTGAGGTGTCCCTGTTTGCAGATGACGTGAAGTTGATGAGAAGAATTCACTCGATCGAAGACCAGGCAGAACTACAAAGGGATCTGGACAGGCTGCAGACCTGGTCCAGCAATTGGCTCCTGGAGTTCAATCCCACCAAGTGCAAAGTCATGAAGATTGGGGAAGGGCAAAGAAGGCCGCAGACGGAGTACAGTCTAGGGGGTCAGAGACTACAAACCTCACTCAAGGAAAAAGATCTTGGGGTGAGTATAACACCAGGCACATCTCCTGAAGCGCACATCAACCAAATAACTGCTGCAGCATATGGGCGCCTAGCAAACCTCAGAACAGCATTCCGACATCTTAATAAGGAATCATTCAGGACCCTGTACACCATGTATGTTAGGCCCATATTGGAGTATGCGGCACCAGTTTGGAACCCACACCTAGCCAAGCACGTGAAGAAACTAGAGAAAGTGCAAAGGTTTGCAACAAGACTAGTCCCAGAGCTAAGAGGTATGTCCTACGAGGAGAGGTTAAGGGAAATCAACCTGACGACACTGGAGGACAGGAGAGATAGGGGGGACATGATAACGACATACAAAATACTGAGAGGAATTGACAAGGTGGACAAGACAGGATGTTCCAGAGATTGGACACAGTAACAAGGGGACACAGTTGGAAGCTGAAGACACAGATGAATCACAGGGATGTTAGGAAGTATTTCTTCAGCCACAGAGTAGTCAGTAAGTGGAATAGTTTGGAAGCGATGTAGTGGAGGCAGGATCCATACATAGCTTTAAGCAGAGGTATGATAAAGCTCACGGCTCAGGGAGAGTGACCTAGTAGCGATCAGTGAAGAGGCGGGGCCAGGAGCTCGGACTCGACCCCCGCAACCTCAACTAGGTGAGTACAACTAGGTGAGTACACACACACACACACACACACACACACACACACACACACACACACACACACACACACACACACACACACACACACACACACAAACTATACACGAACACTGAAGATATGACACCTAATCACCATTATACAAAAATTTGACATGAGCACTTAGGACATATGAAGATATATACTTTTGTTAGCATGTGCCTTATGACAAAAACTAACAGGAAACCCTCTCCTGGCATATAAAAGGGAGAAAGACGAACAATTTCAGCTATTAAACGCGAGGGAGCAGATACTGACGAAAGTCGAGTGATCATATAAGGAAAGTGATCATTGTTGGTAATGTAGGTGGAAGTAGATGGTGATATGTTAATGTTGATGGTATTGTTATTAAAGAAATGAAGAAAAATTGTATGGAAAACACTGAAAAATTGTGATCATTATTGCTAATATCCGTATTATGTATAACATTTGTAACACTTGATGTACCTCTTGGGTAAGTTATTTAATGTTTACCCGTAAAAAAAATTTAGGTTAACATATCACTTGGTGGTAAAACCTCGCCAAGTACCGGTGGGACCCAGAGTATAGGTAGACCCAGGATTTACAAATACTATGGTAAGACTACCTCCTGTGTTATTCAGGAATTGTAATACCATGATAAGACTACCTTCTGTGTTATTCAGGAATTGTAATACCATGATAAAACTACCTTCTGTGTTATTCAGGAATTGTAATACCATGATAAGACTACCTTCTGTGTTATTCAGGAATTGTAATACCATGATAAAACTACCTTCTGTGTTATCCAGGAATTGTAATACCATGATAATACTACCTTCTGTGTTATTCAGGAATTGTAATACCATGATAAGACTACCTTCTGTGTTATCCAGAATTGTAATACCATGATAAGACTACCTTCTGTGATTATTCAGGAATTGTAATACCATGATAAGACTACCTTCTGTGTTATTCAGGAATTGTAATACCATGATAAGACTACCTTCTGTGTTATCCAGGAATTGTAATACCATGATAAGACTACCTTCTGTGTTATTCAGGAATTGTAATACCATGATAAGACTACCTTCTGTGTTATTCAGGAATTGTATTACCGTGGAAAGACCTTACGAAGTTATCTCTAAAAGAAAGGAGATCGATTTATGTAAAAAATTAATTTACGTGTTGATTTCACCACTGTCTTATGCAGTTTTTTGTTTTTATAAATAAATGCAAAAAATTATTTGTGTACTGAGTCACCTCTGATTTATAACAATAGTGAAGTGGAAAATTGGGGTTATCCTCGGTTTACATACTACTCGGTGGTGAAACCTTACAGGGTAACGAGAGCTCTAAAAGATTCTAAAAAAGATGGGAATACACTTACCTCTTGATTGAATATGATTATCTCTTGTTAGAAGCTAATAATATAATGGTGTTGGCTACTTATATTATTTCTCGAGAGAGAAATTTTAAGGGTAACTCTAAAATGTGTTTACCATTTGAGATCACACCATTTGGTGGTATATTCTATTTTGAGTAAATTTTGAACCTCTAAAGCTGGAGCTCGATCTTAGGGTAACCCCCCGAAAATTTTGAAAATTCGAGGTAAAATTAGATCAAAGATGAAGCAGGGATGGAGGATAACTCAAAAATTCGAAAAAAAAAACTAAATCCGAAATTCGAAGTAAATTTTGATCCGAGGAAATGGAAGGTAAATCAGTCATTCGAAAAAAAAATCCAAAAATTCGAGTTAAAAATTGATCCAAGGAGATGGAGAGTAAGTCAAAAATTCAAAAAAAAGTAAAAAATTCGAAAATTAGAAGCAAAAGTTGATCCAAGATGATGGAGAAGGGATGGATGTGAGGGAGGAAGGGAGGTCTTGATACGAGGAGTTGGAACAGAGGTGATCAGAGGAATTGGAGCAGGGGTGCAAAATTTTCAAAAATTTAGAGGAAAAATGGGTGGGGGTTCAGGAGGAAGGATTAAAACTTGATCCGAGGAGATGAAGGGTGTGGCATGCAAAGAGTACGTAACCTTTATTCGGCGCATGTACACACCCTCATTTACAGGCTATCTCCCCCAACCAGCGAACCAGGTGACTGAGGGTTGACGATGGAGCCCCGTCGTTCAATCAGTATCCAGGTTCCAACCAATGAGAAGATGGTTTTGGCAATCGCAGAGGTTATGTGGGTACCACTCTCCTGTCTGCCCTTGTCATTCCCATTCTATAGCTGGTTGAAGCACGGTCTGATCTCTAGTGGCTTCTATTCTGCCTTGCTTACCGTGGAGTGCACTAATACCTATCACTGTACATAGTGTATATAGTGTACATACTTCTGTTCTAAATTGGTGAAGGATAATATAAGTCGAAAGTTTTCTGCTGTGTTTATTTTGCTCCCTTTACACCCAGGATAACAGGCCATTTGGACTCCTGGGTTGTAATAGAGGGTAATTAAAAAATCCGAAAATTCAAGGTAAAAGTTGATCCAAGGCGATGGAGAGAACAAATAAATGGAAAGTTTGCAACCTCCAAACTTGACCCGAGGAGCGGGGACCATCCGGGAGTAGGAGAGGGTGAGAATGGGGGGTGGGGGTGAGAGTAGGGGTAAAAAAGAGGGGTCAAAAAAGGGGGTCCAAAAAAGGGGGTCAAAAAAGAGGGGGCACAGCGGGGGCAATCCAGGTGCTAGAGCGTGGGCCGGGGAGCGCAGGGTCACGGGGTCGCTGTGGGGGTGGGGGCCCGGTCGTTGGGGTGGGGGTTGGGAGGAGGCTTAGGGGGACCGCTGCCATCTTGCATCACTATTTCGCTGCATACATTTTACTTGCATTTCCGCCTTAGGAAAAGTGTGATGACGTAGTGTACTGGGGCCCATCTTGCTCCATTGTGCCTCACCATGCCACATTTGAATGCTCTGCCAGAGGTCGATGAGGAAGGAGGCCTGCTATATTGTTCCATAGTGCCCTTTATTCACTCGACCACGAACTTTTCCACACCATATCTCCGCTCCAAGTGGTCAGAATGGATCGAACTAAACTTGCAATTGCAGAGAAGACCCGTGTACTCACCTTATTAGAGCAAGACATGTCTGTGATACACAGCCGCAGACTTGAAGGCGACGAGGATGGCAGTTTACAACCTCAAGCAGCTGCCTCACTCCCACCTGGCTTTTTCTTGAGGTCTGTGGCTGTTATGGCAGGATCTGATAGCACTTCCCTATTCAGGATCTTGTCTGTGCGAAGAGAAGTCTTTTTGTATGGTACGGTGCCAGGTGGGAGTGAGGCAGCTGCTTCATTGAGGTTTGTAAATTGTCATCCACGTCACATTCAGGTCTGTGGCTTCGCGTATCACAGACATGCCTTGCTCTAATAGGGTGAGTGCACGGGTCTTCTCTGCAATTGAAAGTTTAGTTCGACCCATTCCTCACAGACCTCTGGCAGAGCACTGAAGGTGGCATGGTGAGGAACAATGGAGCAAGTGGTCGTCAGTGGTCAGTCGTCACGTGAGGTCACAGACCCTGAGCTGCTTTGGGGATTAGCGTGGACGGTTACAAAACATGGCTTGCTTCTGCAGTGTTTTAAAAACTGAGGTTGGAGAGCTGAAGGAGGAGGTCTTGCTTCTCCAGGAGGAGATTAGGAGGCTGAAGGTCCACCTCAATGGGTCTGGGAGAGAGTGTGAGGTGGCTGGAGTTGTGGGGAATGAGACTTCTAGCAGTGAGGTGCAGTCTGTCTCTCGCTGTGAGGAGGCTGTAGTTGGGGAGGTAGCAACAGCTACCAGCAGTGAGGTGCAGCCCAGCACCTGCTGCAAGTGGCGAGTTGTTCACAGTAATGGGAGGCGCATCAGAGTAAGGAAAGTTAAGAGTGAAGATCTGAAGGTAGGAAATCGCTTCTCTGTTCTCCAGGATGAATGTACTTCAGTGGCCAGTGAAGGTAAGGGTACTACTGCCCCTGCTAATGAAGGTAAGTGCATTCTTGTGGTTGGTGACTCTCAGGTAAGATATATAGACCGTGCTTTTTGTTATAGGAATAAGAAGATGAGAGATAGAGTGTGCTTCCCTGGAGCTGGTGTTGGGGACATTGTCAACAGGCTGGATAATATCATGTCAGGTAATGGGAACAAGCCCATTATCTGTCTCAGTGCTGGTGGAAATGATATTGGGAAGGGTAGGAGAGAAGAGCTGCTAGATAAGTACAGGTCAGCTATAGATTTCATTAAGTCTAAGGGAGGGATCCCAATCATATGTAGCATCTTGCCTAGAAGGGGAGTAGGAAATGAATGGTTGTCTAGGGCAATTGGTGTAAATTGCTGGCTAGACAGATACTGCAAGGAACTTGCAATCCCATTCATTGACAACTGGAACAACTTTTATGGCAAACATGATATGTATGCAAGGGATGGGGTACATCTCTCTGGGGCAGGGGTGGTAGCACTTGCAGACTCGATTGAGAAGGCCATTGGTGAAATGCCTATGATTTTAAACTGATGGAAGATAGAGGTATGGGTGTGTGTGGGAAACAAGCAGGTTGCAACACTAGGGTTGGAAACAGTAAATGTATAAAAGGCATTCAGCATGAAGTTATAAATAAAGACAATAGAACAGGTCAGCTAACAAAGGGGGGCAGCAGAGGGCAGCAAGGGACTAGCTCCCTTAAGGTTTACTATACTAATAGCAGGAGTGTTAGAAATAAGATAGATGAGCTAAGATTAATTGCAAGTGCAGGAAACATAGATATTATTGCTATAACAGAGACCTGGCTCAATCTGAAAGATAGAGAGATGCCCTCTGAATGTCACATACAAGGCTATAAATTATTCCACACTGACAGGGTCAACAGGAAAGGTGGTGGAGTAGCGATGTATGTCAAAGACAATTTAAATTGTTGTGTAAGACAAGATATTAAATTAGAAGCGTCAGCCACTGAATCTGTTTGGTTACAGCTTCTCGAGGGCCGAGAAAAACTAATTTTGGGTGTGATTTACAGGGCCCCAAATCTTGATAGGGAGTGCGGTAAACTTCTATGGGACGAAATTCGTAAGGCATCTACATACGAAAATGTTGTGCTAACGGGAGATTTCAACTATAGACAGATTGACTGGAGCAATTTGACAGGAAATTTAGAGTCGGGTGACTTTCTTGATACGATCCAGGATTGTTTTTTAAAACAGTTTGTGACAGAGCCAACTAGGGGAAATAACCTCCTTGACTTGGTTCTTGCCAGTAGGGAAACACTAATTAATAATCTTGAGGTTAATGATGAGCTTGGGAGAGTGATCACAAATCACTCAGTTTTAATATATCATGGAATTCCCCTAATAATGGCAATCAAGTCTCCGTCCCTGACTTTCGCTTGGCTGATTTCATAGGACTGAAAAATTACTTAGGTGGGCTGAACTGGAATGACCTGACTAAGTGTCAGGTAGGTGGTGATGGTTGCCGATATGATGCTTTCTAGGGCATAGTTCTAGCTGCTCAGTCAAATTATGTTCCAAATAGGGAAATCAGATCAAACAAAAATGATCCTAAATGGATGAACAATAGATTAAAATATCTGATTGGTCAAAAGAGAGGCATATATAGGCAAATCAAAAGAGGAGAGGGGCAATTAAGAAATCGATATATTCAGTTAAAGAGAGAAATAAAAAAGGGAATTAGAAAAGCAAAAAGAGATTATGAGGTTAAAGTTGCAAGAGAATCGAAGACTAACCCAAAAGGATTCTTTCAGGTATACAGAAGTAAGATCAGGACAAGATAGGCCCACTCAAAGTTCCTCGGGTCAGCTCACTGACAGTGATAAGGAAATGTGTAGAATTTTTAACACATACTTCCTCTCAGTTTTTACACAGGAGGATACCAGCGATATACCAGTAATGATAAATTATGTAGAACAGGACGATAATAAACTGTGCACTATTAGGGTCACAAGTGACATGGTCCTTAGGCAAATAGATAAATTGAAACCTAACAAATCCCCAGGCCCTGATGAACTGTATGCAAGGGTTCTAAAGGAATGTAAAGAGGAGCTTAGCACACCTTTGGCTAATCTTTCAACATATCACTACAAACTGGCATGGTGCCAGATAAGTGGAAAATGGCAAAATGTGATACCTATTTTCAAAACAGGTGACAGGTCCTTAGCTTCGAACTATAGACCAATAAGCCTAACCTCCATAGTGGGAAAATTTTGAATCAATAATTGCCGAGGCAGTTCGTAGCCACCTTGAAAAGCATAAATTAATCAACGAATCCAGCATGGTTTTTACAAAGGGGCGTTCCTGCCTTACGAATTTATTAACTTTTTCACTAAGGTATTTGAGGAGGTAGATCATGGTAATGAATAGATATTGTGTATATGGACTTCAGTAAGGCTTTTGACAGGGTCCCTCATCAGAGACTATTGAGGAAAATTAAGCACAAGAATAGGAGGAGAAATTTTTTCCTGTGATAGAGCATGGTTGACAAATAGGCAGCAAGAGTTTGCATAAATGGGGAGAAATCAGAGGGGGGAAGCGTCACGAGCGGTGTTCCACAGGGGCAGTGTTGGGCCCCCTGCTTTTCACAATCTACATAAACGACATAGATGAGGGGATAAAGAGCGATCATCGGCAAGTTTGCCGATGACACCAAAATAGGCCGTCGAATTCATTCTGACGAGGACATTCGAGCCCCAGGAAGATTTTTAATAGACTGATGCAGTGTCGGAGAAGTGGCAGATGCAGTTTAATATAGACAAAAAGCAAAGTTCTAAATGTTGGACAGGACAATAACCATGCCACATATAAACTAAATAATGTAGATCTTAATATTACGGATTGCGAAAAAGATTTAGGAGTTCTGGTTAGCAGTAATCTGAAACCAAGACAACAGGCATAAGTGTTCGCAATAAAGCTAATAGAATCCTTGGCTTCATATCCAAGAAGCATAAATAATAGGAGTCCTCAGGTTGTTCTTCAACTCTATACATCCTTGGTTAGGCCTCATTTAGATTATGCTGACAGTTTTGGTCACCGTATTACAGAATGGATAAATTTTCTGGAAAATGTCAAAGGAGGATGACAAAGATGATCCCATGTATCAGAAACCTTCCCTATGAGGATAATAAGGGGCCCCGAAACTGCACTCTCTAGAAAGACGTAGAATTAGGGGGGATATGATTGAGGTGTATAAATGGAAGACAGGGAAAAAAATAAAGGGGAAAGTAAATAGTGTGCTGAAAATATCTAGCCTAGACAGGACTCCAGCAATGGTTTTAAGTTGGAAAAAATTTAGATTCAGGAAGGATATAGAAAGTACTGGTTTGGTAATAGAGTTGTGGATGAAGTGGAACAAACTCCCAAGTACCGTTATAGAGGCCAGAACGTTGTGTAGCTTTAAAAATAGGTTGGATAAATACATGAGTAGATGTGGGTGGGTGTGAGTTAGACCTGATAGCTTGTGCTAACAGGTCGGTTGCCGTGTTCCTCCCTTAAGTCAATGTGACCTGACCTGACTAGGTTGGGTGCATTGGCTTAAGCCGGTAGGAGACTTGGACCTGCCTCGCATGGGCCAGTAGGCCTTCTGCAGTGTTCCTTCGTTCTTATGTTCTTATGTAAGACGGGCTCCAGTACACTACGTCATCACACGTTTCCTACGGCGGAAACACGAGTGAAATGTATGCACTAAAATTTCGTGTATAGATTTTTTATTGCGTTGGACATGTAAAGATTTTTTTTGCAACCACTGTACATAATGTAAATCACATTATTTAAGATTTAATTAACTGCCCTCTTACTTGCTCATTAGACAGAAAGGACAAACAATCTTTCCACAGTGTAAAACGTTCAGCAAGCTTACATAAGAACATAAGAAAGAAGGAACACTGCAACAGGCCTACTGACCCTGCGGAGCAGGTATATGCCCCCCCCCCCCGGTTTTAGACCTATGAATCCCCCCCCGGATTAGCCCAATGACCCACCCAGTTGATCATCTCCACTCAAGGATGGAGCACTGCACCAGACCCAGCAGCACAAGCTAGTCAGGTCCAACTCACACCCACCCACACCCACTCATGTATTTATCTAATCTATTTTTAAAAACTACACAACGTTTTACCCTGAATAACTGTACTCGGGAGTTTGTTCCCCTCATCCACAACTCTATTACCAAACCAGTGCTTTCCTATATCCTTCCTGAATCTGATTTTTTCCAACTTGAAACCATTGCTGCGAGTCCTGTCTTGGCTGGAAAATTTTCAGCACGTATTTACATCCCCTTTATTTATTAAATGTTTTCCATTATACACCTCGATCATATCCCCCTAATTCACACCTTTCGAGAGAGTCCCAGATTCAGGGCCCTCAGTCTATCCTCTTTAGGGAAGATTTCTGATACATGGGTTCATCTTTGTCATCCTTCTTTGTACTTTTTCCAGAGCATTTATATCCTTCTGAAATACGGTGCCCAGAATGAGCAGCATAGTCTAAATGGGGCCCTAACCAAGGATATATAGAGTTGGAAGAACAACCTTAGGACTTCTATTATTTATACTTCTAGATATGAAGCCAAGAATTCTGTTAGCTTTATTTTTGAACACTAATGCATCTGTTGTCTTGGTTTTAGATTACTGTAACCAGAACTCCTAAATCCTTTTCGCAATCAGAGTATTAAGATCTACATTTTTTTAGTTTATAGGGGCCCATGGTTATTTACCTGTCCAACATTTAGAACTTTGCATTTGTCAAAATTAAACTGTATCTGCCACTTCTCCGACCATTGCATCAGTCTATTCAAATCATCCTGGAGTCCTAGTGTCCTCATTAGAATAAATTTGGGAAACGGCCTGTTTTGGTGTCATCAGCAAATTTGCTTATGTCGCTATTTATTTCCCCCATCTGTGTGTTTATGTAAATTTTTGAACAACAACGGGCCCAACACTGACCCCCGGGGAATACCGCTTGTGACGTGCCCCCATTCTGATTTCTCCCCATTTATGGGAAACTCTCTGCTGTCTATTTGTCAACCATGCCTCTACCCAGGAAAAAAATTTCCTCTATTCCGTGTGCCTTAAGTTTCCTCAACAGCCTCTGGTATGGAACTCTATCGAAAGCCCTTTCTGAAGTCCATATACACAATAACATATTCATTACCCTGATCTACCTCCTCAAAAACACATAAGTGAAAAAAGTTAGTAAATTCGTAAGAAAGGAACGCCCCTTTGTAAAACCATGTTGAGATTCATTAAACAATCTGTGCCTGTCAAGATGGCTACGAATTGCTTTGGCAATTATTTATTCCATAAATTTTCCCACTATGGAGGTAAGGCTTATTGGTCTATAGTTCGAAGCCAAGGGACCTGTCATTTGCCATTTTCCACTTATCAGGCACTATGCCAGGTTTGTAGTGATATGTTAAAAGATTAGCCAAATGTATGCTAAGTTCCCCTTTACATTCCTTTAACACCTTGCAAACAGTTTTATCAGGACCTGGGATTTGTTGGGTTTTAGTTTCTCTATTTGTCTCAGGACCATGTCACTAGTTACCGCAATCGTACATAGTTTATTATCATCCTGTTCTTTTATAATCTATTATTTCAGGAATATCGCTAGTTAATTTCCTGGGTGAAAACTGAGAGGAAGTATATATTTAGAATTTTACACATATCCTTATCACTGTCAGTGATCTGACCAGAGTTACTCTTAAGTGGGCCAGTCTTGTCCCTAATTTTACTTCTGTATACCTGAAAGAAACCCCTTCTGGGTTAGTCTTTGAATCCCTTGCGACCTTAGCCTCATAATCCCCTTTTTGCTCTTATTCCTTTCTTTATTTCTCTCTTTAATTTAACATATTTGATTTCTTACTGCCCATCCCCTCTTTTGATACGCCTATATATGCCTCTCTTTTGACCAATGAGATGTTTTAATCTATTGTTCATCCATTTGGGATCATTTTTGTTAGATCTAATTTCCCTACTCGGAACAAAAGTTGTCTCTCTGAAAAACGTCATATTGGCAACCAAGATCACCTACCTGACCCATAGTCAGGACATTCCAATTTAGCCCACCCAGGTAATTTTCATCCCATGAAGTCGGCCAAAACGAAATCGGGACAGAGATTTTATTGCAGTTATCTGGGTAATTCCCATGATTTTTATTAAAACTAAGGTGATTTGTGATCACTTTTCCCAAGCTCATCATTAACCTCAAGATTATTAATTAGTGAATCTTTTTTGGCAAGAAAAACCAAGTCAAGCAGATTTTTTCCTCTAGTTGGTTTTGTCACAACCTGTTCTAAAAAGCAATCCTGAACCGTATCAAGAAAGTCACTAGACTCAAGATTTCCTGTCATATTGTTCCAATCAATTTGTCAAAGTTAAAATCTCCCATTATCACAACATTTTCATATCTAGATGCCTTATGAATTTCGTCCCATAACAGCTTACTGCCCTCCCTATCAAGGTTTGGGAGCCTATAAATCCCACCCAAAATTAATTTGTCATGTCCCTCGAGAAACTGTAGCCAAACAGATTCTGTGTTCGATGTTTCTAATCTTATATCATGTCTAAGACAACAATTTAAATTTTCTCTGACATACATCGCCACACCACCACCCTTCCTGCTGACCCTATCAGTGTGGAATAGTTTATAACCCTCTATGTTGCATTCAGAAGGCATTTCTCTATCTTTCAGGTTGAACCAGGTCTCTGTTATACCAATAATATCTATATTACCTACACTTGCAAGTAATCTTAACTCACCTATCTTATTTCTTAGACTCCTACTATTTGTATAGTAAACCTTAAGGGAGCTAGTCACTCGTTGCCCTCTACTATCCCTCTTTGTTTGTTGATCAATTGACTTGCCATTACTAGCAACTTTATTTTGAATATTGTCTTTTAAACATATCCCTGAGGTATCCCGGCAATAACTGCTGTTTTTAACCCTAATGCTGCAGCCTGATTGTTTCCCACAAACACCCATACCTCTATAATCTACCAGTTTAAATTCCTAGACAAGTCATCAATTACCCTCTCAATTGACCTACAACAAAACAGAAGCATCTATCCATGAAGGTTGCTGTCTACCAGACTATCACCCACAACAGAACGGTAGTATCTAACCCTAATGGTTGATATTTACTAAGCTATTACCTACGCATCACGACAATTTCTGAACTTTCAAGAAATATCAACTGAATCAAGAAAGAAATCAACAGCATAAAAAATAGTGAATAATATCACCTTTCCCAAATCAACTGTAAGCCATACTTTGCAGACATAAAGTTTATAATTAATCATTATGTACTGACCAGCCTCAAGCCAGACAGCCTTGTCTGACGGTTTGAGAAGGCAAGATGTGAGCCAGCCAGATGTTGCGACCTTCCACAGACTTGCCGATGGATGAGACGGTGATCCTGGTGGGTGAGGAAGTGTTGACATCTCTCAGATACCACTCCATCTAGAACACAATATACAGTGAACAAGGTGATAACATTCAGTCATCAGATTAAAACATGAAGAGAAGATGCTTCTGCATAACTATGGGTTTCCTGCATGCATGGCTAAATGTCACCCATATCTGTACAAATATTGTATCATGCTGAAATAAATTGATGAGGTTTAATAAGAGGTAAAGAATAAAAAGGCGCAATACCGTGACTGGAACAATACACAAGTAACACCGCTTACGAGAGGAGTTACGACGACGTTTCGGTCATCGTAAGCTCCTCTCTCCTCTGTGCGGGTTATTTGTGTACACTATGAGGTCCACGGAATGCTATAGAAAAGACATTTCGTGCGCCAGGGACATTAGTGTGTGAATTAATAAAATCTAGGATGAACGAAACATTTTCTCAGTATATTGTTTTATTAATATGCTTGTCCTTGTATAATAAATACTACTGATATACAAGAATCAACGTCATTGTTTAATGATCGTCATACAATATACATCGACAGTTATATCTCCTCAGTGTATACAGAGTGTCTGTTTGAGTCCCTATTTCAGGGATTAAAATATTCTTAATGGTGGTGAAAAGGTTGTAGGAAAAGGTTATGGTTTTAAATCCATTAACCAACCACGTTGTACTAGGGATTAAAGCACTAAACTCGTACGGAAAGGGGGTATCGTGTACAGCGCCTGTGGAATTCGAGGTAACTAGGCTTGATCCAGAGATAGGGAGGACAGCCAACATCGAGGCATCATAGAAGGAAGTATATCTGTACGTACCCTTTACTTATTAAACTAATAAAATACTTGTAGCAAATAATTGTTACCGTAAACCATTTACCGGGAGGAGCCTTGAAGCTGAAAGTCTCTTGATCCAAGTAGTTGGAGTTACCTTCTCCTTCTTTGGATTAAGCTCCCATTCTTTAGGAGCTATGTGACCATTAGAGATTTATGCTAAATTTAATTTGATAACAATAATAAAAATAGCAACACAAGAACAACAACAACAACAACAACAACAATAATAATAATAATAATAATAATAATAATATAATAATAATAATAATAATAATAATAATGGCGTAGAGACAAAACTTTCGAGACGAAATGTGTGCACAGCCTACTTAAAAAAAAATAGTCATATTCAGTAATATATCTTTATATCTAGCAAGACATGATGACGTGGTGAACAGTACCTGTGGTTGACCAAGTGTCATTACATTCTGCACCAAAACTTTACAACCTAACCTTCCTAAATGTAATTCCAAAACAGTTTTATACTACCCGAACTGTTTTGGGATAGCCTAAATTCAGTCATTATTATATAACTTTACAACAATATACATTAATTTCAAGATTCTCAGACTAATTTTCGATTCGCTATTGTATCAATCAGCTTGTTGGGCAAACTGATGCTTGCCAAATAAGAGAAGTTAGTAAGTTCAGTATAAGAAAGCACAGACTCTCACTGACCTGAGAGAAAGTCATGTAGTGTGTGTTGAGGGGCGCTGGACAGCTGCTTACTGTGCAGCTGCTGTTGTCAGCTGAACGTCTCTCCCGTCCTTCCTCGTCTGCTGCCTGCAACACACAAGTGTAGTACATGTGCTGCTGCTGCCTGCAACACACAAGTGTAGTAGATGTGCTGCTGCTGCCTGCAAACACACAAGTGTAGTACATGTGCTGCTGCTGCCTGCAACACACAAGTGTAGTACATGTGCTGCTGCTGCCTGCAACACACAAGTGTAGTACATGTGCTGCTGCTGCCTGCAACACACAAGTGTAGTACATGTGCTGCTGCTGCTGCCTGCAACACACGTATAGTAGATGTGCTGCTGCTGTCTACAACGCGCCAGGAATGAAGTACATTACTGCTGCTGTCTGCAACACACTATGTGTACAGTACGTGTACTGCTGCTGTTAGTAGACACTACACTCTGAAGATGTGTGTTAACACATGAAAACGTTCAGATGTTTTTTCCTATTTTCACTGTGGTATTTTTATATTAAGGTATTGCATGTGACGTCATGGGTTACATGTTAGTTACACTGGAAATGAAGGTACACAGCACCGTCAACTTGATGAATAAGACACATAAGCACCTCAACACTTCTTCCACTGACTCCGGTATAAGAGCCTCCGTCCTTACTATTTATTACATTCACCAAGTGAACATTTTTCAAAGAATGTTAATTAGGGCTAAGGGGCCTGAACATTTTTCACAGAATGTTATTGAAATCTAAGGGACCGAACAAACTTAAATTTACACGTACACTCAGCAAGCTCTGTTTAGGCACTGACGTGACCACTTTGCTCTTTCATCATTTCACTTCTTTCATCTCATGTTGCTGTATTACATTAATGATAAAGCTGCTGGGCAGGTAATGTTACTCCAGTAAAGATATTCTTGTGCAGCACATGTTTCTTACTCATCAAGTACATTATCCTATTTCGTGTCACCTGAAAGGAGATGGACCGGTGGCCTGGTTCGGTGGCCCGGTGGCTAAAGCTCTCGCTTCACACACGGAGGGCCCGGGTTCGATTCCCGGTGGATGGAAACATTTCGACGCGTTTCCTTACACCTGTTGCCCTGTTCACCTAGCAGCAAATAGGTACCTGAATGTTAGTCGACTGGTGTGGGTCGCATCCTGGGGGACAAGATTGAGGACCTCAATGGAAATAAGTTAGACTCCTCGATGACGCACTGACTTAGGTTATCCTGGGTGGCTAACCCTCCGGGGTTAAAAATCTGAAGAAAATCTTGTCTTATGTACTGTACGGCAATTTGTGGTCCTGAGAATCACCAGGTCAAACTCTTACAAAATAAAATAATGGACTGGGTCACCTGGGAGATGAAGCCTCTCTCCGCAAAACGTAAACATGTAATTGTCCGTAAACACTAGTAATGTTACCACCTGATTCTCCACACCTCGTAGACATGTCAGTAAACACTAGTAATATTACCACCTGATTCTCCACACCTCGTAGACATGTCAGTGAACACTAGTAATATTACCACCTGATTCTCCACACCTCGTAGACATGTCAGTGAACACTAGTCATGTTACCTGCTTATTCTTCATACAAAGTAACTTGTGGTTTAGCGCTTCTTTTTGATAATAATAATAATAATTCACACCTCGTAGACATGTCAGTAAACACTAGTCATGTTACCTGCTTATTCTTCACTTACAAGAGGCTTTACCTTATGTATTTGATAAATCCTCTTGTAGGTAAAATTTTAATAAAAGGTCTCCCCTCAAAGGTGCCTTGATGCTGGTGGGGACTCTTGATCCAAGGAGCTGAGCATATCCTCCCCATCACTGATCAAACCTGGCTCCCCAGGCGCTCTATAACCCTACGGGTTTAGCTCTTCCCACTGATCAAAATAATAAAGAAGAGTCTACTTTTGTTACACATGTTTGTTTTCCTCTCAGTCCCAAACACTTGCCAGTCTGGTTAACCTCTCGCCCAGTCTCACAACAAGTACAGTAACCTCTGATCGACACCATGCCTAACCCTTCTAGGGTAGGGTAGGTGCCTGAGCCCGAGCTTTTAGCTCATAAGACTGTCATTCCCATTAGCCCCCTTGGGGCGGGGATGGCAGACCAGAGAGGCCTAGCTTGTGGCTAGGCCTGGGGACAGTTGGTCCCAAAGATGAGGAGGTACTTGTGCCTCCTCCCATGGGAGACTTAGGTCTCGGACACTCCCTAAAGAGGGAGCCAAGGTCGGGCCACCACTTGGTAAAGGCCCGGGCCGGGAGAATACCGGCTAATCTTTAACTAACTAACAGTAACCTCTGATCGATACCATCCCTAACCCTTCTAGGGTAGGGTAGGTGCCTGAGCCCGAGCCTATAGCTCATAAGACTGTCATTCCCATTTGTTCCCTTGGGGCGGGGATGGCAGACCAGAGAGGCCTAGCTTGTGGCTAGGCCTGGGGACAGTTGGTCCCAAAGATGAGGAGGTACTTGTGCCTCCTCCCATGGGAGACTTAGGTCTCAGACACTCCCTAAAGAGGGAGCCAAGGCCGGGCCACCACTTGGAAAAGGCCCGGGCCGGGAAAATACCGGCTAATCTTTAATAATAATAATAATAACAGTAACCTCTCTTAATAAAGCTCTTCTATACAGTGCGAAAGTGTTTTGTTATTGCGATTGAAAAACTGCATTTTTAACTATTCAAAGGCTATACGTGCTACTCAATTTCGAAAAGAACTTTTTCTAATGCACTTGCAAGAGTATTATACCATGAAGAATAGCGTCATCAGGAAGCTCACGAGTAGGCTTCGAGAATTTTTTATTTTTTTTTTTTATTTATTTATTTATTTTTTTTTTTTGCATCATTTCCAGTGTAGGAGAGATAATGTTCAAGTAATGATGTAAAGTATAATCTTATAACAAAACTTAATACCACATGTTCGTACGAGTCACGTCCAATATGGCTGACCAGTATAACTCAACTGACTTTAGTTACGCAACAGCATAATCTTAACGTTATCATATGCCAGCGGCTGTTCTTGCCACCATAGGAATAACGGCAGTACTGACAGCGCATCTTGTAGAAAACTATTCCGATTTTTAACCCCGGTCTGTTAATTTTTTTCCCTTCGAGGATTTGATCCTCAGATCTCCGGAATGAAAGTAGCCATTCACCACAAGCTGTAATAGTAGTATCCTGGGAGTTAAGAACCTGGAATAGACCAAGAAAATCAGTGTGACTTATTTTCATTAGAGTCTTTAGATAATTTTTCTAGGATGCATACATAACAGTGGACTAGCTCTTGGGTACCTATTTACTTGCTTAAACGTCTCAGGACAACCAGGATTGAACCAGGTTCCACTTATTTGTGAGTTGATGACCTAACAGAACCTCGTAACATTTGTCACATGTGATTTTTACATCGTAACATTTATCACATGAGATTTTTACCTGATGATAACAATAAGAGCATCCTGACCTGGAGGTGGGCGGCCAGGTCGTGGATGAGAACCTGGTAGGGAATGCCGGCATCCTGCAGAGCGTCCTTCACCTCCGTAAGTGACTCAGGAGGCACCCGCACGGTTCTTGAAGATCCTGAGTGGTTCAAAACATCTAACATACCCGCCACCAGTAGCTGTTGTACCACATTACTGCCCCTGCTTCCAACCCTCCACACCTGCACGGAAAATGTACATCTGACTCACTCATTAATATTAAGTATAATATGTTTTCGCCGCAAGAGTGATTTATATATAATATATATATATATATATATAATATATATATATATATATATATTTATATATATATATATTATATTATATATATATATATATATATATGTCGTGCCGAATAGGCAGAACTTGCGACCTTGGCTTAAACAGCAACGTTCATCTTGCCATATAGGACAAGTGAAAATTTGTGTATGCAATAATTCGCCAAAATTCATTCTGAACCTAACGAAAAAAATATATTTGATTGCGTTTGTTTAGTACTAAATTATTTAAACGTTTTTTAAAATATATTTAGTTGGGTTGGGGCTAAATAATTGCACTTGTTATAATAAGGTTAGGTAAGTTTTCTAAATTCTTTTGGTGCAAAATTAAAAATTTTTACATTAGCATTAATGAAAAAAATATATCTTTAAACGTATAACAGGAAATTTCAGAAAGGGACTTTATTTTAAATGAGTTCTTGCAAATTGACCAGTTTTACTTTATTCGGCACGACATATATATATATATATATATATATTTATATATATATATATATATATATATATATATATATATATATATATATATATTTTTTTTATATATATAAATATGTCGTGCCGAATTTGTAAAACTGGTCAATTAGCAAAAAACTCATTTAAAATTAAGTCCTTTTTAAAATTTTCTCTAATACGTTTAAAGATATATTTTTTCATTAATGTTATTGTAAAAATTTTAATTTTGCTCCAAAAGAATCTTAGAAAATTTACCTAACCTTATTATAACAAGAAAAAATTTATTTTAGCCTAACCCAACTAAATTTTATTTTAGGTTTGTTTACAATAATTTAATACTAAACAAACACAGTGGGAAAAATATTTTTTTCTTATGTCGAATGATTTTGGGCGAAATTTTTTACATACACAAATTTTCACTTGTCCTATATGGCAAGATGAGCGTTGCTATTTAAGCCAAGATCGCAAGTTCTGCCTATTCGGCACGACATATATATATATACTGTTTATATATTTATTATACTGATCTATGGCTGAAGGAGACTCGAACTACGAACCTTGGAACAATGTACGCAGTGCCTTACCATTCTCACCACACTGGACCAATGCCTTGGGGTTCAGCTTGTGCTAGACGTTTGATCCAAGGCAGCCAGCTTTCAGGGAGAAGGCTTACAGCTTTTCATCTTATCCCCTGCATGCATCGGCCTTACTGGTTTTAAAAAATGAAAGGGAATTTGCAAGAGCAGGCGACTTAAAATGCAGGGGATGAGATGAAAAGCTGCAACCCTTCCCCCTGAAAGTGGCTGCCTTGGATCAAACGCTGCGCAAGCTGAACCCCAAGGCATTGGTCCAGTAAACAGGTAATTTCAGAATATGCAAAACAACCCGGGTGAAAAGAATGAGAAATTCCAAGTGTTTTCGTGGCTACCCCCCTTTATAAAGGGGAACAATGAAATTAAAGCATCAAAGGGAAGGTTTTTAAAGGGGGCCCACACCCATACAGATCCCACAACAAAGAAAAACCTGAGGGCCACTAAAAAAAAAGGGGAAAACCTGAACAGGCCCCCCGGCCAACTAGACGGTCCTTCACAACCACCAACAAACTTTTCCCCAAGAAATAAAAAATTTTAAAAATTTTATTTGTCTAATTTTATTTTTAAACTTCCCCCAAACTTTTAATTTAAATGGTTTAAATTTATTTAAAAAAAAGGAAATTTTTCATATTTTTTTAAAAACTGCTTTTTATGAAAAAGATTAAATTATTTTGCGTCGACCAGGGAAATTGCTTATATACTTTCTCAACTTTTTGAAAATCAATTGGAGGGTTTTGAAGTCTCTTACATGAAAAAATAGAGCTTTGGAAATCTTTTTCCTTTTAAATGCTATATTTTTTTTTTTTAATTTTTGTTCGAGATTTTTTCCGTTTGCCCGAAAATAAACTTTTCGAAAATTTTTTCAAGGAATCTTTTAGACACATCCATCAGCATTTTGGGGGGAATTCTTTATGAAAATTTTTTTTACTTATAAAAATTTTTGAATACAAAATGTAGATATACAATTTTCCCTTTGGGAAATTAAAAAAAACTTAGTATTTTATAAACTTTACTGTTGAGTTTGAAAAAAAATAACTCATTGCCCTTTTTTAGATGTTTTAATTTTAAAGGGTAATAATGAATTAAATTTAAAATTTACAGAAAACCCACAAATAGCTGTTCCTATGTCCACTATTATTCCTCGCATAAAAGATAGAGTCAAACTGTCTTTTTTCTCATCAATGTTTTTGAGAGCTTTTACGTATTTGTAGTCCAGAGTTCATAGATGAGGAAATATCCAAATTTATGAAATAGGTAATGATTTAAAATACCAAGAAATGTAATTGATAAACCTTTTAAAGTTGCTAGAAATACTTTTTACAAATCCAAAAGGGACAACCAGCCTTATTCAACTAAAAATATTTGGTTCTCCTTTACCATGCAAACTTGGTTGATATGCCTTTCTCTTTTTAAGACTTTTAATATTAAAGTTGTATTCAAAAATCTTGATACAGTAAAAAAACTTTTGATAAAGAATTCCCCCCAAAATGCTGATGGATGTGTCTATAAGATTCCTTGTAAAATTTGCGATAAAGTTTATTACGGTCAAACTGGTAAAAATCTCGAACTAAGATTAAAACAACATAAATATAGCATTAGAACTGGACAAGATTCCAATGCTCTATTTATTCATGTAAGAGATTTTAGCCATCCAATAAATTCTCAAAACGTTGAGAAAGTTGTATCAAGCAAGTCCATGGTCGACAGGAATATAATTGAATCTTGTTTCATAAAAAGCAGGTTTGAAAATAATATGAATATTTCCTTTGGTTTATATAAATTAGATCCATTTATAATTAATAGAATTTGGGAAGAATTTAATAATACATTGGACAATAATAATTTTTTAAAATTCTTATTCTTGGGTAGAATATTTTGTTGGTGGGTTGTGTGAAGGACCTGTCTAGTTGGGCCGGCGGGACTGCTGCAGTGTTCCCTTTCTTATGAGTCGCGCATCAGGTGTTTCTTTGTTGTGGGATCTGATAGTGAGGTGTGGGCTACCCCTTTATTTACCTTCCTTTGATGCTTTACTTTCATTTTTCCCTTGATAATGTGAGTAGTCACGAAAGCGCTTGGAATTTCTCTATTCTTTCACAGTGGTTGTTTTGTATTATAAAATTTATATTATATATATATATATATATAAAATATATATATATATATATATAATATATATTATATATATTATATATATTATATACATAGACATGACAGTGTCCTCTCTTGAAGACACTGCAAAGCTCCAGGCGGACATCAACCAAACCTTTAAATGGACTGCAGAAAACAATATGAAGTTCAATAATGAGAAATTTCAATTACTCCAATATGGAAAATGTGAAGAAATTAAAACTATATCGGAGTATAAAAATTCCAACCACACAACATACGAAAAACTAATGTAAAAGACCTGGGAGTGATAATGTCAGAGGATCTCACCTTCAAAGACCACAACACGTAGGTTCGAGTCTCCTTCAGCCAGAGATCAGTGTTTGTGTATATTTCGCCTGCTCTTGCGAATTCTTGCATATATTTATATATATATATATATATATATATATATATATATTTATATATAATTATATATATATATATTATATATTTTATTATTTTTATATATATATATATAATAATATATATTATATATATATTATATATATATATATATTTTTATATATTATATATATATATATATATTTTATATATATATATATATATATACATATATATATGTCGTCACGAAATGTAAAACTGGTCAATTAGCAAGAACTCTTTTAAAATTAAGTCCTTTCTAAAATTTTCTCTTATACGTTTAAAGATATATTTTTTTCATTAATGTTGATGTAATAAATTATAATTTTTGCACCAAAAGGAACTTAGAAAACTTACCTAACCTTATTATAACAAACGCCCAATTTATTTTAGCCTAACCCAACTAAATTTTATTTTAGATTTGTTTACAATAATTTAATACTAAACAAACACAGTGAAATATATTTTTTTAGTTAGGTTCAGAATGATTTTGGCGAAATTATTGCATACACAAATTTTCACTTGTGCATATGGCAAGATGAGCGTTGCTATTTAAGCCAAGATCGCAAGTTCTGCCCATTCGGGACGACATTTTATATATATATATATATATATATATATAAATATATATATATATATATATATATTATTATATATATATTTTATATATAAATATATATACATATATATATATTATATATATATTATATATATATATATATAATATAAAATTATATATACTATAATAATATATATAAAATATATATTTTAAAATTTTTATATATTTTTTTTTATATATATTTATATATATATATTTTTATATACATATTTATATATATTTTATATATTTTAAAATAATATATATTAATATATATATTATATATATTAAATATATATATAAATATTATATATATATATATATATATTATTACATATTATAATTATTATATATATAAATATTATATATTTTATATATATTTATATATATATTATAATATATAAATATATATATATATATATATAATTAATATATGTCGCGCCGAATATGTCACTGGCAATTAGCAAGAACTCATTTAAAATTAAGTCCTTTCTAAAATTTCTTTATTTTAAAGATATATTTTTTCATTAAAGTTAATGTAAAAATTTTTAAATTTTTCACCAAAGAATCTTAGAAAACTTACCTAAACCCTTTTTATAACAAGAACAATTTATTTTGCCTAACCCCCTAAATATATTTTAGATTTGTTTTAATAATTTAATACTAAACAAAAAACAGTGAAATATTTTTTTTCGTTAGGTTTAGAAGTTTTGGCGAAAATTTTTTTTCATACACAATTTTCACTTGTCCTTAGGGAAAATGAGCGTTTCTATTTAAACCAAAATCGCAAGTTCGCCTATTCGGCACGACATATAAAAATTTATTATATATTATATATATATATATTTATATATATATATATATATATATTTATAAAAATGTTATATATATATATATATATATATTTTTATATACATTTTATACATTTAATTTATAAATATTTTAAAATATATATAAATTTTTATATATATATTTATATTTATATATTTTTTATTTATATATACAATAAACAATTATATATATCTATATTATATATATATAATATATTTATATATATATATATATTATTATTTATATATATATTTAAATATAAAAAATATATATATATTTAAAAATAATTATATAATATATATAATATTTTAATTTATTGTCGTGCCCAATAGGCAGAACTTGCATCTTGGCTTAAAAAGCAAAAGCTCATCTTGCCTATAGGACAAATGAAAATTTGTTTATGCAAAAATTCGCCAAAATCATTTGAAACCTAACGAAAAAAAATATATTGATTGTGTTTGTTTAGTATTAATTATTGAAAAAACGTTTTTAAAATATATTTATTTGGGGTTAGGCTAAAATAAATTGTTTTTTTTTTTTAAAAGGTTAGGAATTTTCTAAGTTCTTTTGGGTTTAAAAAATTAATTGTTTAATTAACTTAATGAAAAAATTATCTTTTAAAAGTATAAGAGAAAATTTCGGAAAGGGCTTAGTTTTTAAAAGATTCTTGCTAATGGGCCATTTTCCATATCGGCACGACAAAAATATATAATATATTATATATATATTATATATATAAATTATATATATTTATATATAAAATTTTATATATATATGTCAGCCGAATATTAAAATTGCGATCTTGGGTTTAAATAGCAACGCTCATCTTGTACATAAGTTAGTTATTAAATGTTTATTAGCAACCCCTACCCATCCGTAGGCGGGAGTCAAAAGATAAAAGTGGTCAATTGGTCCAGGGACGGACCCAAAGTTTTTGTAGCTGAGCAATTTTCAGAGGTAATGAACTCACAAATTTCAAAAGGAATGAACTCCAATTTGCAAAGGTAAGAACCCAGGTAGGTCTGGTCACAAACATGACAAATTACAAAGGCATTTACAGATTACAAAAGGTACGTAATGAGTCCAGGGACTGGGCCCCCAAAGTTTTGATAGCTGAACTAGGTACAAAGGTAATGAATCCTTGCAAGAATGGTTTCTTGGTTATACATGGCTACAATCATGAACAAATCATAGAGTAATGAGCAATTCCACTTCCACACCCGGTCACAACTTTAATGAGCTATTGGTGCAAATATTGATTGTTGTGTCACTCACACACGCACACACACACACAACCCCACACCACACCACAACACACCACACACACAAAAAACACACACACACACACACACACACACACCCACACACCACACACAAACACACACACACACACACACACACACACACACACACACACACACACATATACACACTCATCACAGACTCATACACACACACACACACACACACACACACACACCCCACACTCACAAATTGGAAGACATTGAAGGAACTAGGACATGTGCAGGGACCTTACCAGACACTTGAGGGGGCCAGGAACAGGTGAGCAGGTAGGACAAACCAATGAGCATAGGGGCCACAGCTAGGGAAGGGACTGAAGGAAGGAACACTCCACGGGAAGGAACTAAAACACTTCAGAGGATGCAATGGGAGTCACAGTGGAAGGTGGAAAGGGAGAGATCAGTGTTTGTCTATGGGCTAGACGAAGCTGAAGGGGAAACTTATGATGAAAGAAAGCAGGAGGAGAAAAAAGCGATTGAAGGTATCATGAAGGTTTTAGGCTAGGGGGACATGACCCAGGTGGCAAATTTTCGGAGAATCGGGTGGTTCACAAAGAAAAGGAATCGGCCTGTCAAAGTAATTTTCAAGGCAGAATCAACTCGAACCATGATCCTGCAGGAGAAAGCACGGCTGAGAGGCAAATAGGAGTTCATGAGTGTGTACCTCGATCGAGACAGAACACAGGAGGAAAGGATGATACTGAAAGAGAGAGTGCAAAAACGAAAGGAAGAATGGGAGGAAATGAAAAAGGAGAGCAGAATAACCCAGGAACAGGTGGAAGGACAAGCACACCCACCAGAAACACCTGCAGGAGGACTCCAGCCACGACACCCCCAAGGCAACTGAACAATCCAAACCAAACATCACACACCGATCCCTCTGTTTCCACCCCCCGCATCACGAACCCTACCCCTACAGCAACCCCCTATGGGAGCTCTTCCTCCACCTCCACTGCAACCCCCCACAGGCCCCACCAGGGCTCCTGCTCTCCCAACCCCAGTATTCCCCCAGGACCACAGTTACAGTATTAGAACAGAAGTTGAAGGTTTGGTACACAAATGCGGATGGATTAACGAATAAATGTGAGGAATGGCAAGAAAGAATCAATGAGAAGTCCCCAGACATCATAGAAGTTGCAGAAACAAAAACACATGGAGACAATAACAGATGCAATCTTCCCACCAGGATACCAGATATAGGAAAGAAGAAGGGGCAGGGTGGAGGAGGGGTTGCT
>NC_069419.1:57658706-57681147 GCF_026875155.1 Cherax quadricarinatus
TGAACACCAAAATCTAAGCCCATGTGGGCCAAAAACTAAAACACAATCACTTGGACATGACCACCAACTATGACATAACATGAAAACTTAACTTAAACATGATGACCTAAGATCACTATTAATAAGATCACAGAACTCACTCATTTTATGCGCATCTCCTCAGAACTATAACTGCAATCACTAAAAAAAATCCAAGATCACTAAAAACTAAGATCGCTAAAAAAGTATGGTCATTAAAAAAACTACGGTCTCTAAAACTACGATCATAGAACACACTCATTTTTATACACAAACCCTCAAAACACTATAACCAAGATAAGTAAAAATATAAGATCACTAAAAAATAAAATCACAATATGAAAGTCGTCATCAGCTAATACATGAAGACCTAAGATCACTATTACTAAGAACATAGAACACTCATTTTTTATACACATCTCCTCAGAATACAAAATCATGAGCACAAAATTCATAAGATGATTACCAAAATCTATGCTCACTTAAGACAGATCACTATACTAAGTTCACTAAAGACATGATAACTAATCACCTTATCACACAAAAATAGACATGTACACTTAAGACATATGAAGCCATAATCTTTCACACATACACACGCACAAAAAAAAAACCGCTGAAGACACGAACAATAATCTCCAAAATCACAAAACTAACACTTGATCGCAAAAAAAAAAAATCTAGAATTACAATCACTTACAACATATATAAACTAAAACATGTTCACAAAAATGCTAGACACAATCACATAAAACATATGAACACACACACACACACACACACACACACACACACACACACACACACACACACACACACACACACGCGCACACACACACACACACACACACACCACCAAGGAGGACCAAGCAGGGATAACAGGGAAGGCACTACAATGGATCAGGGAATACTTGTCAGGAAGACAGCAGCGAGTCATGGTACGTGGCGAGGTGTCAGAGTGGGCACCTGTGACCAGCGGGGTCCCGCAGGGGTCAGTCCTAGGACCAGTGCTGTTTCTGGTATTTGTGAACGACATGACGGAAGGAATAGACTCTGAGGTGTCCCTGTTTGCAGATGACGTGAAGTTGATGAGAAGAATTCACTCGATCGAAGACCAGGCAGAACTACAAAGGGATCTGGACAGGCTGCAGACCTGGTCCAGCAATTGGCTCCTGAGTTCAATCCCACCAAGTGCAAAGTCATGAAGATTGGGGAAGGGCAAAGAAGGCCGCAGACGGAGTACAGTCTAGGGGGTCAGAGACTACAAACCTCACTCAAGGAAAAAGATCTTGGGGTGAGTATAACACCAGGCACATCTCCTGAAGCGCACATCAACCAAATAACTGCTGCAGCATATGGGCGCCTAGCAAACCTCAGAACAGCATTCCGACATCTTAATAAGGAATCATTCAGGACCCTGTACACCATGTATGTTAGGCCCATATTGGAGTATGCGGCACCAGTTTGGAACCCACACCTAGCCAAGCACGTGAAGAAACTAGAGAAAGTGCAAAGGTTTGCAACAAGACTAGTCCCAGAGCTAAGAGGTATGTCCTACGAGGAGAGGTTAAGGGAAATCAACCTGACGACACTGGAGGACAGGAGAGATAGGGGGGACATGATAACGACATACAAAATACTGAGAGGAATTGACATGGTGGACAAAGACAGGATGTTCCAGAGATTGGACACAGTAACAAGGGGACACAGTTGGAAGCTGAAGACACAGATGAATCACAGGGATGTTAGGAAGTATTTCTTCAGCCACAGAGTAGTCAGTAAGTGGAATAGTTTGGGAAGCGATGTAGTGGAGGCAGGATCCATACATAGCTTTAAGCAGAGGTATGATAAAGCTCACGGCTCAGGGAGAGTGACCTAGTAGCGATCAGTGAAGAGGCGGGGCCAGGAGCTCGACTCGACCCCCGCAACCTCAACTAGGTGAGTACAACTAGGTGAGTACACACACACACACACACACACACACACACACACACACACACACACAAACTATACACGAACACTGAAGATATGACACCTAATCACCATTATACAAAAATTTGACATGAGCACTTAGGACATATGAAGATATATACTTTTGTTAGCATGTGCCTTATGACAAAAACTAACAGGAAACCCTCTCCTGGCATATAAAAGGGAGAAAGACGAACAATTTCAGCTATTAAACGCGAGGGAGCAGATACTGACGAAAGTCGAGTGATCATATAAGGAAAGTGATCATTGTTGGTAATGTAGGTGGAAGTAGATGGTGATATGTTAATGTTGATGGTATTGTTATTAAAGGAAATGAAGAAAAATTGTATGGAAAACACTGAAAAATTGTGATCATTATTGTTAATATCCGTATTATGTATAACATTTGTAACACTTGATGTACCTCTTGGGTAAGTTATTTAATGTTTACCCGTAAAAAAAATTTAGGTTAACATATCACTTGGTGGTAAAACCTCGCCAAGTACCGGTGGGACCCAGAGTATAGGTAGACCCAGGATTTACAAATACTATGGTAAGACTACCTCCTGTGTTATTCAGGAATTGTAATACCATGATAAGACTACCTCCTGTGTTATTCAGGAATTGTAATACCATGATAAGACTACCTCCTGTGTTATTCAGGAATTGTAATACCATGATAAGACTACCTTCTGTGTTATTCAGGAATTGTAATACCATGATAAGACTACCTTCTGTGTTTATCCAGGAATTGTAATACCATGATAAGACTACCTTCTGTGTTATCCAGGAATTGTAATACCATGATAAGACTACCTTCTGTGTTATCCAGGAATTGTAATACCATGATAAGACTACCTTCTGTGTTATCCAGGAATTGTAATACCATGATAAGACTACCTTCTGTGTTATCCACGAATTGTAATACCATGATAAGACTACCTTCTGTGTTATTCAGGAATTGTAGTACCATGATAAGGCTACCTTCTGTGTTATTCAGGAATTGTAATACCATGATAAGGCTACCTTCTGTGTTATTCAGGAATTGTAATACCATGATAAGACTACCTTCTGTGTTATTCAGGAATTGTAATACCATGATAAGACTACCTTCTGTGTTATCAAGGAATTGTAATACCATGATAAGACTACCTTCTGTGTTATTCAGGAATTGGATTACCATGATAAGACTACCTTCTGTGTTATTCAGGAATTGTAATACCATGATAAGACTACCTTCTGTGTTATTCAGGATTGATTACCATGATAAGACTACCTTCTGTGTTATTCAGGAATTGTAATATCATGATAAGACTACCTTCTGTGTTATCCAGGAATTGGATTACCATGATAAGACTACCTTCTGTGTTATTCAGGAATTGTAATACCATGATAAGACTACCTTCTGTGTTATCCAGGAATTGGATTACCATGATAAGACTACCTTCTGTGTTATTCAGGAATTGTATTACCGTGGAAAGACCTTACGAAGTTATCTCTAAAAGAAGGAGATCGATTTATGTAAAAAATTAATTTACGTGTTGATTTCACCACTGTCTTATGCAGTTTTTTGTTTTTATAAATAAATGAAAAAAATTATTTGTGTACTGAGTCACCTCTGATTTATAACAATAGTGAAGTGGAAAAATGGGGTTATCCTCGGTTTACATACTACTCGGTGGTGAAACCTTACAGGGTAACGAGAGCTCTAAAAGATTCTAAAAAAGATGGGAATACACTTACCTCTTGATTGAATATGATTATCTCTTGTTAGATGCTAATAATATAATGGTGTTGGCTACTTATATTATTTCTCGAGAGAGAAATTTTAAGGGTAACTCTAAAATGTGTTTACCATTTGAGATCACACCATTTGGTGGTATATTCTATTTTGAGTACATTTTGAACCTCTAAAGCTGGAGCTTGATCTTAGGGTAACCCCCCGAAAATTTTGAAAATTCGAGATAAAATTAGATCAAAGGAGATGAAGCAGGGATGGAGGATAACTCAAAAATTCGAAAAAAAAACCTAAATCCGAAATTCGAAGTAAATTTTGATCCGAGGAAATGGAAGGTAAATCAGTCATTCGAAAAAAAAAAAAAATCCAAAAATTCGAGTTAAAAATTGATCCAAGGAGATGGAGAGTAAGTCAAAAATTCAAAAAAAAAAAAGTAAAAAATTCGAAAATTAGAAGCAAAAGTTGATCCAAGATGATGGAGAAGGGATGGATGTGAGGGAGGGAGGGAGGTCTTGATACGAGGAGTTGGAACAGAGGTGATCAGAGGAATTGGAGCAGGGGTGCAAAATTTTCAAAAATTTAGAGGAAAAATGGGTGGGGGTTCAGGAGGAAGGATTAAAACTTGATCCGAAGAGATGGAGGATGTGGCATGCAAAGAGTACGTAACCTTTATTCGGCGCATGTACACACCCTCATTTACAGGCTATCTCCCCCAACCAGCGAACCAGGTGACTGAGGGTTGACGATGGAGCCCCGTCGTTCAATCAGTATCAAGGTTCCAGCCAATGAGAAGATGGTTTTGGCAATCGCAGAGGTTATGTGGGTACCACTCTCCTGTCTGCCCTTGTCATTCCCATTCAATAGCTGGTTGAAGCACGGTCTGATCTCTAGTGGCTTCTATTCTGCCTTGCTTACCGTGGAGTGCACTAATACCTATCACTGTACATAGTGTATATAGTGTACATACTTCTGTTCTAAATGGTGAAGGATAATATAAGTCGAAAGTTTTCTGCTGTGTTTATTTTGCTCCCTTTACACCCAGGATAACAGGCCATTTGGACTCCTGGGTTGTAATAGAGGGTAATTAAAAAATCCGAAAATTCAAGGTAAAAGTTGATCCAAGGCGATGGAGAGAACAAATAAATGGAAAGTTTGCAACCTCCCAAACTTGACCCGAGGAGCGGGGACCATCCGGGAGTAGGAGAGGGTGAGATGGGGGGTGGGGGTGAGAGTAGGGTAAAAAAGAGGGGGTCAAAAAAGGGGTCCAAAAAGGGGGTCAAAAAAGAGGGGGCACAGCGGGGGCAATCCAGGTGCTAGAGCGTGGGCCGGGGAGCGCAGGGTCACGGGTCGCTGTGGGGGTGGGGGCCCGGTCGTTGGGTGGGGGTTGGAGGAGGCTTAGGGGGACCGCTGCCATCTTGCATCACTATTTCGCTGCATAAATTTTACTTGCATTTCCGCCTTAGGAAAAGTGTGATGACGTAGTGTACTGGGGCCCATCTTGCTCCATTGTGCCTCACCATGCCACATTTGAATGCTCTGCCAGAGGTCGATGAGGAAGGAGGCCTGCTATATTGTTCCATAGTGCCCTTTATTCACTCGACCACGAACTTTTCCACACCATATCTCCGCTCCAAGTGGTCAGAATGGATCGAACTAAACTTGCAATTGCAGAGAAGACCCGTGTACTCACCTTATTAGAGCAAGGCATGTCTGTGATACACAGCCGCAGACTTGAAGGCGACGAGGATGACAGTTTACAACCTCAAGCAGCTGCCTCACTCCCACCTGGCTTTTTTTTGAGGTCTGTGGCTGTTATGGCAGGATCTGATAGCACTTCCCTATTCAGGATCTTGTCTGTGCGAAGAGAAGTCTTTTTGTATGGTACGGTGCCAGGTGGGAGTGAGGCAGCTGCTTTATTGAGGTTTGTAAATTGTCATCCACGTCACATTCAGGTCTGTGGCTTCGCGTATCACAGACATGCCTTGCTCTAATAGGGTGAGTGCACGGGTCTTCTCTGCAATTGAAAGTTTAGTTCGACTCATTCCTCACAGACCTCTGGCAGAGCACTGAAGGTGGCATGGTGAGGAACAATGGAGCAAGACGGGCTCCAGTACACTACGTCATCACACGTTTCCTACGGCGGAAACACGAGTGAAATGTATGCACTAAAATTTCGTGTATAGTTTTTTTATTGCGTTGGACATGTAAAGACTTTTTTTTGCAACCACTGTACATAATGTAAATCACATTATTTAAGATTTAATTAACTGCCCTCTTACTTGCTCATTAGACAGAATGGACAAACAATCTTTCCACAGTGTAAAACGTTCAGCAAGCTTACATAAGAACATAAGAAAGAAGGAACACTGCAACAGGCCTACTGACCCATGCGGAGCAGGTATATGTCCCCCCCGGATTAGACCTATGAATCCTCCCCCCCCCGGATTAGCCCAATGACCCACCCAGTCTGATCATCTCCACTCAAGGATGGAGCATTGCACCAGACCCAGCAGCACAAGCTAGTCAGGTCCAACTCACACCCACCCACACCCACTCATGTATTTATCTAACCTATTTTTAAAACTACACAACGTTTTAGCCTGAATAACTGTACTCGGGAGTTTGTTCCACTCATCCACAACTCTATTACCAAACCAGTGCTTTCCTATATCCTTCCTGAATCTGATTTTTTCCAACTTGAAACCATTGCTGCGAGTCCTGTCTTGGCTGGAAATTTTCAGCACGCTATTTACATCCCCTTTATTTATTCATGTTTTCCATTTATACACCTCGATCATATCCCCCCTAATTCTACACCTTTCGAGAGAGTGCAGATTCAGGGCCCTCAGTCTATCCTCATAGGGAAGATTTCTGATACATGGGTTCATCTTTGTCATCCTCCTCTGTACGTTTTCCAGAGCATTTATATCCATTATGTAATACGGTGACCAGAACTGAGCAGCATAGTCTAAATGAGGCCTAACCAAGGATATATAGAGTTGAAGAACAACCTGAGGACTTCTATTATTTATACTTCTAGATATGAAGCCAAGAATTCTGTTAGCTTTATTGTGAACACTAATGCACTGTTGTCTTGGTTTTAGATTACTGATAACCAGAACTCCTAAATCCTTTTCGCAATCAGTAGTATTAAGATCTACATTATTTAGTTTATATGTGACATGGTTATTTACCTGTCCAACATTTAGAACTTTGCATTTGTCAAAATTAAACTGTATCTGCCACTTCTCCGACCATTGCATCAGTCTATTCAAATCATCCTGGAGTGCTCTAGTGTCCTCATTAGAATGAATTGGACGGCCTGTTTTGGTGTCATCAGCAAATTTGCTTATGTCGCTATTTATTCCCTCATCTGTGTCGTTTATGTAAATTATGAACAACAACGGGCCCAACACTGACCCCTGAGGAATACCGCTTGTGACGTGCCCCCATTCTGATTTCTCCCCATTTATGCAAACTCTCTGCTGTCTATTTGTCAACCATGCCTCTACCCAGGAAAAAAATTCTCCTCCTATTCCGTGTGCCTTAAGTTTCCTCAACAGCCTCTGGTATGGAACTCTATCGAAAGCCTTACTGAAGTCCATATACACAATAACATATTCATTACCATGATCTACCTCCTCAAACACATAAGTGAAAAAAGTTAGTAAATTCGTAAGAAAGGAACGCCCCTTTGTAAAACCATGTTGAGATTCATTAATCAATCTGTGCCTGTCAAGATGGCTACGAATTGCTTCGGCAATTATTGATTCCATAAATTTTCCCACTTATTGGTCTATAGTTCGAAGCCAAGGACCTGTCATTTGCCATTTTCCACTTATCAGGCACTATGCCAGTTTGTAGTGATATGTTAAAAAGATTAGCCAAAGGTATGCTAAGTTCCTCTTTACATTCCTTTAACACCCTTGCAAACAGTTCATCAGGACCTGGGGATTTGTTGGGTTTTAGTTTCTCTATTTGTCTGAGGACCATGTCACTAGTTACCGCAATCGTACATAGTTTATTATCATCCTGTTCTTCATAATCTATTATTTCAGGAATATCGCTAGTATTTTCCTGGGTGAAAACTGAGAGGAAGTATATATTTAGAATTTCACACATATCCTTATCACTGTCAGTGATCTGACCAGAGTTACTCTTAATTGGGCCAATCTTGTCCCTAATTTTACTTCTGTATACTTGAAAGAACCCTTCTGGGTTAGTCTTTGAATCCCTTGCGACCTTAGCCTCATAATCCCTTTTTGCTCTTATTCCTTTCTTTATTTCTCTCTTTAATTTAACATATTGATTTCTTAACTGCCCATCCCCTCTTTTGATACGCCTATATATGCCTCTCTTTTGACCAATGAGATGTTTTAATCTATTGTTCATCCATTTGGGATCATTTTTGTTAGATCTAATTTCCCTACTCGGAACAAAAGTTGTCTCGGCAGCTAGAACTATGGTCTGAAAAACGTCATATTGGCAACCAAGATCACCTACCTGACCCATAGTCAGGACATTCCAATTTAGCCCACCCAGGTAATTTTTCAGTCCCATGAAGTCGGCCAAGCGAAAATCTGGGACAGAGATTTGATTGCAGTTATCTGGGTAATTCCATGATATATTAAAACTAAGTGATTTGTGATCACTTTTCCCAAGCTCATCATTAACCTCAAGATTATTAATTAGTGAATCTTTGTTGGCAAGAACCAAGTCAAGCAGATTGTTTCCTCTAGTTGGTTCTGTCACAACCTGTTCTAAAAAGCAATCCTGAACCGTATCAAGAAAGTCACTAGACTCAAGATTTCCTGTCATATTGTTCCAATCAATTTGTCTAAAGTTAAAATCTCCCATTATCACAACATTTTCATATCTAGATGCCTTATGAATTTCGTCCCATAACAGCTTACTGCCCTCCCTATCACACCCAAAATTAATTTGTCATGTCCCTCGAGAAACTGTAGCCAAACAGATTCTGTGTTCGATATTTCTAATCTTATATCATGTCTAAGACAACAATTTAAATTTTCTCTGACATACATCGCCACACCACCACCCTTCCTGCTGACCCTATCAGTGTGGAATAGTTTATAACCCTCTATATTGCATTCAGAAGGCATTTCTCTATCTTTCAGGTTGAACCAGGTCTCTGTTATACCAATAATATCTATATTACCTACACTTGCAAGTAATCTTAACTCACCTATCTTATTTCTTAGACTCCTACTATTTGTATAGTAAACCTTAAGGGAGCTAGTCACTCGTTGCCCTCTACTATCCCTCTTTGTTGATCAATTGACTTGCCATTACTTGCAACTTTATTTTGAATATTGTCTTTTAAACATATCCCTGAGGTATCCCGGCAATAACTGCTGTTTTTAACCCTAATGCTGCAGCCTGATTGTTTCCCACAAACACCCATACCTCTATAATCTACCAGTTTAAATTCCTAGACAAGTCATCAATTACCCTCTCAATTGACGTACAACAAAACAGAAGCATCTATCCATGAAGGTTGCTGTCTACCAGACTATCACCTACAACAGAACGGTAGTATATAACCCTAATGGTTGATATTTACTAAGCTATTACCTACGCATCACGACAATTTCTGAACTTTCAAGAAATATCAACTGAATCAAGAAAGAAATCAACAGCATAAAAAATAGTGAATAATATCACCTTTCCCAAATCAACTGTAAGCCATACTTTGCAGACATAAAGTTTATAATTAATCATTATGTACTGACCAGCCTCAAGCCAGACAGCCTTGTCTGACGGTTGAGAAGGCAAGATGTGAGCCAGCCAGATGTTGCGACCTTCCACAGACTTGCCGATGGATGAGACGGTGATCCTGGTGGGTGAGGAAGTGTTGACATCTCTCAGATACCACTCCATCTAAAACACAATATACAGTGAACAAGGTGATAACATTCAGTCATCAGATTAAAACATGAAGAGAAGATGCTTCTGCATAACTATGGGTTTCCTGCATGCATGGCTAAATGTCACCCATATCTGTACAAATATTTTATCATGCTGAAATAAATTGATGAGGTTTAATAAGAGGTAAAGAATAAAAAGGCGCAATACCGTGACTGGAACAATACACAAGTAACACCGCTTACGAGAGGAGTTACGACGACGTTTCGGTCGTCGTAAGCTCCTCTCTCCTCTGTGCGGGTTATTTGTGTACACTATGAGGTCCACGGAATGCTATAGAAAAGACATTTCGTGCGCCAGGGACATTAGTGTGTGAATTAATAAAATCTAGGATGAACGAAACATTTTCTCAGTATATTGTTTTATTAATATGCTTGTCCTTGTATAATAAATACTACTGATATACAAGAATCAACGTCATTGTTTAATGATCGTCATACAATATACATCGACAGTTATATCTCCTCAGTGTATACAGAGTGTCTGTTTGAGTCCCTATTTCAGGGATTAAAATATTCTTAATGGTGGTGAAAAGGTTGTAGGAAAAGGTTATGGTTTTAAATCCATTAACCAACCACGTTGTACTAGGGATAAAGCACTAAACTCGTACGGAAAGGGGGTATCGTGTACAGCGCCTGTGGAATTCGAGGTAACTAGGCTTGATCCAGAGATAGGAAGAACAGCCAACATCGAGGCATCATAGAAGGAAGTATATCTGTACGTACCCTTTACTTATTAAACTAATAAAATACGTGTAGCAAATAATTGTTACCGTAAACCATTTACCGGGAGGAGCCTTGAAGCTGAAAGTCTCTTGATCCAAGTAGTTGGAGTTACCTTCTCCTTCTTTGGATTAAGCTCCCATTCTTTAGGCGCTATGTGACCATTAGAGATTTATGCTAAATTTAATTTGATAACAATAATAAAAATAGAAACAACAAGAACAAGAACAGCAACAACAACAACAATAATAATAATAATAATAATAATAATAATAATAATAATAATAATAATAATAATAATAATAATAATAATAATAATAATAATAATAATAATAATAATGGCGTAGAGACAAAACTTTCGAGACGAAATGTGTGCACAGCCTACTTAAAAAAAATAGTCATATTCAGTAATATAATCTTTATATCTAGCAAGACATGATGACGTGGTGAACAGTACCTGTGGTTGACCAAGTGTCATTACATTCTGCACCAAAACTTTACAACCTAACCTTCCTAAATGTAATTCCAAAACAGTTTTATACTACCCGAACTGTTTTGGGATTGCCTAAATTCAGTCATTATTATATAACTTTACAACAATATACATTAATTTCAAGATTCTCAGACTAATTTTCGATTCGTTATTGTATCAATCAGCTTGTTTGGCAAACTGATGCTTGCCAAATAAGAGAAGTTAGTAAGTTCAGTTTAAGAAAGCACAGACTCTCACTGACCTGAGAGAAAGTCATGTAGTGTGTGTTGAGGGGCGCTGGACAGCTGCTTACTGTGCAGCTGCTGTTGTCAGCTGAACGTCTCTCCCGTCCTTCCTCGTCTGCTGCCTGCAACACACAAGTGTAGTACATGTGCTGCTGCTGCTGCCTGCAACACACAAGTGTAGTACATGTGCTGCTGCTGCTGCCTGCAACACACAAGTGTAGTAGATGTGCTGCTGCTGCCTGCAACACACAAGTGTAGTACATGCGCTGCTGCTGCCTGCAACACACAAGTGTAGTACATGTGCTGCTGCTGCCTGCAACACGCAAGTGTAGTACATGTGCTGCTGCTGCCTGCAACACATAAGTGTAGTACATGTGCTGCTGCTGCTGCTGCCTGCAACACACAAGTGTAGTACATGTGCTGCTGCTGCTGCCTGCAACACACAAGTGTAGTACATGTACTGCTGCTGCTGCCTGCAACACACAAGTGTAGTACATGTGCTGCTGCTGCTGCCTGCAACACACAAGTGTAGTACATGTGCTGCTGCTGCTGCCTGCAACACACAAGTGTAGTACATGTACTGCTGCTGCTGCCTGCAACACACAAGTGTAGTACATGTGCTGCTGCTGCCTGCAACACACAAGTGTAGTAGATGTGCTGCTGCTGCCTGCAACACACAAGTGTAGTACATGTGCTGCTGCTGCTGCCTGCAACACACAAGTGTAGTACATGTGCTGCTGCTGCTGCCTGCAACACACAAGTGTAGTACATGTGCTGCTGCTGCCTGCAACACACAAGTGTAGTACATGTGCTGCTGCTGCTGCCTGCAACACAAAAGTGTAGTACCTGTGCTGCTGCTGCTGCCTGCAACACACAAGTGTAGTACATGTGCTGCTGCTGTCTGCAACACACAAGTGTAGTACATGTGCTGCTGCTGCCTGCAACACACATGTGTAGTACATGTGCTGCTGCTGCTGCCTGCAACACACAAGTGTAGTACATGTGTTGCTGCTGCCTGCATCACACAAGTGTAATACATGTGCTGCATCTGCCTGCAACACACAAGTGTAATACATGTGCTGCTGCTGCCTGCAACACACAAGTGTAATACATGTGCTGTTGCTGCTGCCTGCAACACACTATGTGTACAGTACGTGTATATGGTGCTGTATGCAACACACTATGTAAACAGTACATGTACTGCTGCTGTTAGTAGACACTACCCTCTGAAGATGTGTGTTAACACATGAAAACGTTCAGATGTTTTTTCCTATTTTCACTGTGGTATTTTTATATTAAGGTATTGCATGTGACGTCATGGGTTACATGTTAGTTACACTGGAAATGAAGGTACACAGCACCGTCAACTTGATGAATAAGACACATAAGCACCTCAACACTTCTTCCACTGACTCCGGTATAAGAGCCTCCGTCCTTACTATTTATTACATTCACCAAGTGAACATTTTTCAAAGAATGTTAATTAGGGCTAAGGGGCCTGAACATTTTTCACAGAATGTTATTGAAATCTAAGGGACCGAACAAACTTAAATTTACACGTACACTCAGCAAGCTCTGTTTAGGCACTGACGTGACCACTTTGCTCTTTCATCATTTCACTTCTTTCACCTCATGTTGCTGTATTACATTAATGATAAAGCTGCTGGGCAGGTAATGTTACTCCAGTAAAGATATTCTTGTGCAGCACATGTTTCTTACTCATCAAGTACATTATCCTATTTCGTGTCACCTGTAAGGAGATGGCCCGGTGGCCTGGTTCGGTGGCCCGGTGGCTAAAGCTCTCGCTTCACACACGGAGGGCCCGGGTTCGATTCCCGGTGGATGGAAACATTTCGACGCGTTTCCTTACACCTGTTGCCCTGGTATGTAAGACACATAAGCAACAGTTAGGCAACTTTATTCCGAAACGTTTCGCCTACACAGTAGGCTTCTTCAGTCGAATACAGAAAGTAGGCAGGAACAGTAGAGAAGACGATGTAATCAGTCCATCACCCTTAAAGTCGTAGAATTTGAGGTTGTCAGTCCCTCGGCCTGGAGAAGTTCAGTTCCATAGTCAGGAACTATCTGAAGATCAAGCGACAGTGCGGAGACTTAAATACTGTCGGAAGGAGAGGTGCAGAGTAGTAGTAGTAGTGAGAATGTAACCACTGAAAGGTCAGGTCCCTCTCAGATCCAACAATTCTCACTTGAAAAGTTTGTCCAAGGTGTTTTCTGTATCAAGATGCTATGTGTTGCAGTGTCTGACAAGATGAACACAAAATGGTATACAATACCGACAGGTTGGTAGGTAAGACACATAAGCAACAGTTAGGCAACTTTATTCCGAAACGTTTCGCCTACACAGTAGGCTTCTTCAGTCGAATACAGAAAGTAGGCAGGAACAGTAGAGAAGACGATGTAATCAGTCCATCACCCTTAAAGTCGTAGAATTTGAGGTTGTCAGTCCCTCGGCCTGGAGAAGTTCAGTTCCATAGTCAGGAACTATCTGAAGATCAAGCGACAGTGCGGAGACTTAAATACTGTCGGAAGGAGAGGTTGCAGAGTAGTAGTAGTAGTGAGAATGTAACCACTGAAAGGTCAGGTCCCTCTCAGATCCAACAATTCTCACTTGAAAAGTTTGTCCAAGGTGTTTTCTGTATCAAGATGCTATGTGTTGCAGTGTCTGACAAGATGAACATCAAAATGGTATACAATACCGACAGGTTGGTAGGTTTAAAACACATAAGCAACAGTTAGGCAACTTTATTCCGAAACGTTTCGCCTACACAGTAGGCTTCTTCAGTCGAATACAGAAAGTAGGCAGGAACAGTAGAGAAGACGATGTAATCAGTCCATCACCCTTAAAGTCGTAGAATTTGAGGTTGTCAGTCCCTCGGCCTGGAGAAGTTCAGTTCCATAGTCAGGAACTATCTGAAGATCAAGCGACAGTGCGGAGACTTAAATACTGTCGGAAGGAGAGGTGCAGAGTAGTAGTAGTAGTGAGAATGTAACCACTGTTGCTTATGTGTCTTACCTACCAACCTGTCGGTATTGTATACCATTTTGATGTTCATCTTGTCAGACACTGCAACACATAGCATCTTGATACAGAAAACACCTTGGACAAACTTTTTAAGTGAGAATTGTTGGATCTGGGGAGGGGACCTGACCTTTCAGTGGTTACATTCTCACTACTACTACTACTCTGCACCTCTCCTTCCGACAGTATTTAAGTCTCCGCACTGTCGCTTGATCTTCAGATAGTTCCTGACTATGGAACTGAACTTCTCCAGGCCGAGGGAACTGACAACCTCAAATTTTTACGACTTTAAGGGTGATGGACTGATTACATCGTCTTCTCTACTGTTCCTGCCTACTTTCTGTATTCGACTGAAGAAGCCTACTGTGTAGGCGAAACGTTTCGGAATAAAGTTGCCTAACTGTTGCTTATGTGTCTTACCTACCAACCTGTCGGTATTGTATACCATTTTGATGTTCATCTTGTCAGACACTGCAACACATAGCATCTTGATACAGAAAACACCTTGGACAAACTTTTCAAGTGAGAATTGTTGGATCTGAGAGGGACCTGACCTTTCAGTGGTTACATTCTCACTACTACTACTACTCTGCACCTCTCCTTCCGACAGTATTTAAGTCTCCGCACTGTCGCTTGATCTTCAGATAGTTCCTGACTATGGAACTGAACTTCTCCAGGCCGAGGGACTGACAACCTCAAATTCTACGACTTTAAGGGTGATGGACTGATTACATCGTCTTCTCTACTGTTCCTGCCTACGACTGAAGAAGCCTACTGTGTAGGCGAAACGTTTCGGAATAAAGTTGCCTAACTGTTGCTTATGTGTCTTACCTACCAACCTGTCGGTATTGTATACCATTTTGATGTTCATCTGTTGCCCTGTTCACCTAGCAGCAAATAGGTACCTGAATGTTAGTCGACTGGTGTGGGTCGCATCCTGGGGGACAAGATTGAGGACCTCAATGGAAATAAGTTAGACTCCTCGATGACGCACTGACTTAGGTTATCCTGGGTGGCTAACCCTCCGGGGTTAAAAATCTGAAGAAAATCTTGTCTTATGTACTGTACGGCAATTTGTGGTCCTGAGAATCACCAGGTCAAACTCTTACAAAATAAAATAATGGACTGAGAGTCACCTGGGAGATGAAGCCTCTCTCCGCAAAACGTAAACATGTAATTGTCCGTAAACACTAGTGATGTTACCACCTGATTCTCCACACCTCGTAAACATGTCAGTAAACACTAGTAATGTTACCACCTGATTCTCCACACCTCGTAGACATGTCCGTAAACACTAGTAATGTTACCACCTGATTCTCCACACCTCGTAGACATGTCAGTAAACACTAGTAATGTTGTAATAAAGTTGGTAGAATTACCGACAATATGTAAAGTAAAAGGACACAAGTGCAACTAATGTGACATTTATTGTGGCAACGTTTCGCTCTCCAGGAGCTTTATCAAGCTATTACAAACAATACATGGACACAGAGGGTATATAAAGGCTCTGAGTGAGGTGCAATACTAGTGAGGTACCATTTCGATGTTCACTAGTGGTAGTAGTAGTAGTAGTAGTAGTAACAAAAATAATACAATATGGAAGAGCAAATAATTCGTACATGAGTAAAAGGATATAAAAGCTATTACTTGGGTAACATAAAAAATAGGTTGGACAAATATAGACTGGAAAGAGGCAGGTTTTTTTCGGTGTTCACTCTCTGTAATGTGCTTGTGTAGTATAACAGGAGAGACTATGTGATGGCAGGGTTTACTGTTTTCAGGAGGATTCTTGCTAAGACTTCGGAGATGGTGAAGCTGCCGTTGTTTTGTTTAATTGTATTCGAAACAGCGATCAGTGCTGATTCAAGGCACTTGCGTGTGTGGAAATTAGTTTCTTTTATCACTAATTTGGCGTGTCTGAATTTCATAAGATGATTGGTGGAATTTCGGTGTTGTACACAGGCGTTGTTTAAGTTGTCGTTCCTACATGCGTATATGTGTTCATTGAGGCGGGTGTCGAGGTTTCTTGCTGTTTCACCTACGTAGATCTTGTCACAGCCTCCACAGGGTATAGTGTAAACTCCTGCATTGACTGGTTCGTGGTGCTTGGGTTTTGTCCTGGTTAGATCCTTTATTGAAGTGGTAGAAGCGATGGCGACTCTGGTGTTAGCTTGTGAAAGTACTTTTGAGACGTTTAGTGCAACCTGGCTGTTGGGAAGAATTATAACTTTGTTGGGAGCGGTGTTGATGCGTGGAGAATTGATGATCTGAAGAGCTCTTTTCTTGCAGTCTTTGATGAAAAAAGAAGGAAATTGTAACTCAGTGAATGTTTGGTGAATGTAAGTACATTCCTCGTCAAGAACTCAGGACTACAAATTCGGTATGCTCTTAGGAAAAACCCGATGATGATGCCTCTTTTGGTCTTGGTATCTTGACTGGAATAGAAGTGTGTGAGATAATTTTTATTGGTGGGTTTCCGATAAACTTGAAATCTTAGGTTGTTGTCTCATTCACAAAGTAGACAACAACCTAAGATTTCAAGTTTATCGGAAACCCACCAATAAAAATGATCTCACACACTTCTATTCCAGTCAAGATACCAAGACCAAAAGAGGCATCATCATCGGGTTTTTCCTAAGAGCATACCGAATTTGTAGTCCTGAGTTTCTTGACGAGGAATGTACTTACATTCACCAAACATTCACTGAGTCACAATTTCCTTCTTTTTTCATCAAAGACTGCAAGAAAAGAGCTCTTCAGATCATCAATTCTCCACGCATCAATACCGCTCCCAACAGTTATAATTCTTCCCAACAGCCAGGTTGCACTAAACGTCTCAAAAGTACTTTCACAAGCTAACACCAGAGTCGCCATCGCTTCTACCACTTCAATAAAGGATCTAACCAGGACAAAACCCAAGCACCACGAACCAGTCAATGCAGGAGTTAACACTATACCCTGTGGAGGCTGTGACAAGATCTACGTATCTTTATTGTAGACGTTTCGCCATCCAGTGGCTTTATCAATACAAATTCTAGGACATAACTTGAAGACAGTAGAACTATGTACAGAAGATGAGGTAATCAGTCCCTCAACCTAGGAGTAGGTGCGAACAGCACCATAGTCCACGACTATGGTGCTGTTCGCACCGACTCCTAGGTTGAGGGACTGATTACCTCATCTTCTGTACATAGTTCTACTGTCTTCAAGTTATGTCCTAGAATTTGTATTGATAAAGCCACTGGATGGCGAAACGTCTACAATAAAGATACCCAGATGTTGCACATGTGTCTTACTCTCATCTTGTCGGTATTATATACCATTCGTACACAAGATCTACGTAGGTGAAACAGCAAGAAACCTCGACACCCGCCTCAATGAACACATATACGCATGTAGGAACGACAACTTAAACAACGCCTGTGTACAACACCGAAATTCCACCAATCATCTTATGAAATTCAGACACGCCCAATTAGTGATAAAAGAAACTATTTTCCACACACGCAAGTGCCTTGAATCAGCACTGATCGCTGTTTCGAATACAATTAAACAAAACAACGGCAGCTTCACCATCTCCGAAGTCTTAGCAAGAATCCTCCTGAAAACAGTAAACCCTGCCATCACATAGTCTCTCCTGTTATACACACAAGCACATTACAGAGAGTGAACACCGAAAAAAACCTGCCTCTTTCCAGTTTTAATTTGTCCAACCTATTTTTTATGTTACCCAAGTAATAGCTTTTATATCCTTTTACTCATGTACGAATTATTTGCTCTTCCATATTGTATTACTTTTGTCACTACCACTACTACTACTACTACTACCACTAGTGAACATCGAAATGGTACCTCACTAGTATTGCACCTCACTCAGAGCCTTTATATACCCTCTGTGTCCATGTATTGTTTGTAATAGCTTGATAAAGCTCCTGGAGAGCGAAACGTTGCCACAATAAATGTCACATTAGTTGCACTTGTGTCCTTTTACTTTACACTAGTAATGTTACCACCTGATTCTCCACACCTCGTAGACATGTCAGTGAACACTAGTCATGTTACCTGCTTATTCTTCACACAAAGTAACTTGTGGTTTAGCGCTTCTTTTTGATAATAATAATAATAATTCACACAAAGTAGACATGTCAGTAAACACTAGTCATGTTACCTGCTTATTCTTCACTTACAAGAGGCTTTACCTTATGTATTTGATAAATCCTCTTGTAGGTAAAACTTTAATAAAAGGTCTTCCCTCAAAGGTGCCTTGATGCTGGTGGGGGCTCTTGATCCAAGGAGCTGAGCATATCCTCCCCATCACTGATCAAACCTGGCTCCCCAGGCGCTCTATAACCCTACGGTTTAGCTCTTCCCACTGATCAAAATAATAAAGAAAAGTCTACTTTTGTTACACATGTTTGTTTTCCTCTCAGTCCCAAACACTTGCCAGTCTGGTTAACCTCTCGCCCAGTCTCACAACAAGTACAGTAACCTCTCTTAATAAACCTCTTCTATACAGTGCGATAGTGTTTTGTTATTGCGATTGAAAAACTGCATTTTTAACTATTCAAAGGCTATACGTGCTACTCAATTTCGAAAAGAACTTTTTCTAATGCACTTGCAAGAGTATTATACCATGAAGAATAGCGTCATCAGGAAGCTCACGAGTAGGCTTCGAGAATTTTTTATTTTTTTTTATTTATTTATTTATTTATTTATTTATTTTTTGCATCATTTCCAGTGTAGGAGAGATAATGTTCAAGTAATGATGTAAAGTATAACTTATAACAAAACTTAATACCACATGTTCGTACGAGTCACGTCCAATATGGCTGACCCCGTATAACTCAACTGACTTTAGTTACGCAACAGCATAATCTTAACGTTATCATATGCCAGCGGCTGTTATTGCCACCATAGGAATAACAGCAGTACTGACACGCATCTTGTAGAAACTATTCCGATTTTTAACCCCGGTCTGTTAATTTTTTTCCCTTCGAGGGTTTGATCCTCAGATCTCCGGAATGAAGTAGCCATTCACCACAAGCTATAATAGTTTGTATCCTGGGAGTTAAGAACCTGAATAGACCCAAAAAATCAGTGTGACTTATTTTTATTAGAGTCTTTAGATAATTTTTCTAGGATGCATACATAACAGTGGACTAGCTCTTGGGTACCTATTTACTTGCTTAAACGTCTCAGGACAACCAGGATTGAACCAGGTTCCACTTATTTGTGAGCTGATGACCTAACAGAACCCGTAACATTTTTCACATGTGATTTTTACATCGTAAAAATTTATCACATGAGATTTTTACCTGATGATAACAATAAGAGCATCCTGACCTGGAGGTGGGCGGCCAGGTCGTGGATGAGAACCTGGTAGGGAATGCCGGCATCCTGCAGAGCGTCCTTCACCTCCGTAAGTGACTCAGGAGGCACCCGCACGGTTCTTGAAGATCCTGAGTGGTTCAAAACATCTAACATACCCGCCACCAGTAGCTGTTGTACCACATTACTGCCCCTGCTTCCAACCCTCCACACCTGCACGGAAAATGTACATCTGACTCACTCATTAATATTAAGTATAATATGTTTTCGCCGCAAAAGTGATATATATATATATATATATATATATATATATATATATATATATATATATATATATATAATATATATATATATATATATATATGTCGTGCCGAACATGTAAAACTGGTCAATTAGCAAGAACTCATTTAAAATTAAGTCCTTTTTAAAATTTTCTCTAATACGTTTAAAGATATATTTTTTTCATTAATGTTATTGTAAAAAATTTTAATTTTGCTCCAAAAGAATCTTAGAAAACTTACCTAACCTTATTATAAAAAGAACAATTTATTTTAGCCTAACGCATCTAAATATATTTTAGATTTGTTTACAATAATTTAATACTAAACAAACACAGTGAAATATATTTTTTTCGTTATGTTCAGAATGATTTTGGCGAAATATTTACATACCCAAATTTTCACTTGTCCTATATGGCAAGATGAGCGTTGCTATTTAAGCCAAGATCGCAAGTTCTGCCTATTCGGCACGACATATATATATATACTAATATAATATATATATATATATTATATATATATAATATATATATATAAAATTATATATATATATATATATTTTATATAAAATATATAATATATATATATGTCGTGCCGAATAGACAGAACTTGCGATTTTGGCTTAAATAGCAACGCTCATATTGCCATATAGGACAAGTGAAAATTTGTGTATGCAATAATTTCGCCAAAATCATTCTGAACCTAACGGAAAAAAATATATTTCACTGTGTTTGTTTAGTATTAAATTATTGTAAACAAATCTAAAATATATTTAGTTGGGTTAGGCTAAAATAAATTGCTCTTGTTATAATAAGGTTAGGTAAGTTTTCTAAGTTCATTTTTGGGGCAAAATTATAAATTTTTACATCAACATTAATGAAAAAAATATATCTTTAAACGTATAAGAGAAAATTTTAGAAAGGACTTAATTTTAAATGAGTTCTTGCTAATTGGCCAGTTTTGCATATTCGGCACGACATATATATATATAAATATGTATATATATATATATATATATATATATACTGATCTATGGCTGAAGGAGACTCGAACTACGAACCTTGGAACAATGTACGCAGTGCCTTACCATTCTCACAACACTGGACCAATGCCTTGGGGTTCAGCTTGGGCTAGACGTTTGATCCAAGGCAGCCAGCTTTCAGGGAGAAGGCTTACAGCTTTTCATCTTATCCCCTGCATGCATCGGCCTTACTAGAGATTTTAACAATGCAAGGAATTCGCAGGAGCAGGCGCAATATACATGCAGGGGATGAGATGAAAAGCTGTAAGCCTTCTCCCTGAAAGCTGGCTGCCTTGGATCAAACGTCTAGCGCAAGCTGAACCCCAAGGCATTGGTCCAGTAAACAGGTAATTTCAGAATATGCAAAACAACCACTGTGAAAGAATAGAGAAATTCCAAGTGCTTTCGTGGCTACTCCCTTTATCAAGGAACAATGAAAGTAAAGCATCAAAGGAAGGTATATAAAGGGGTAGCCCACACCTCACTATCAGATCCCACAACAAAGAAACACCTGAACCATACCCCCGGCCGGGATTGAACCCGCGGTCATAGAGTCTCAAAACTCCAGCCCGTCGCGTTAGCCACTAGACCAGCTAGCCACAATAAGATTCATCCAACTAGGTATATTTCTACACCATAGGAAAGTTAGCACAGGCACCTCTGTGACCACAAATGCAAGTTTTTACAGACGAATCTCCAGCTAGCGTGGCCGTGACGAACTCTAGCTCAAGTCCCTTCACTGCCGTCAACATGACTCAAGAAATCGTAATGACACGATTGCAAATAAACCATACCCCCGGCCGGTTTATTTGCACTCGTGTCATTACGATTTCTTGAGTCAAAGAAACACCTGATGCGCGGCTCATAAGAAAGGGAACACTGCAGCAGGCCCGCCGGCCCAACTAGACAGGTCCTTCACACAACCCACCAACAAACTATTCTACCAAGAAATAAGGGAATTTTAAAAATTATTATTTGTCTAATGTATTATTAAATTCTTCCCAAATTCTATTAATTATAAATGGATCTAATTTATACAAACCAAAGGAAATATTCATATTATTGTCAAAACTGCTTTTTATGAAACAAGATTCAATTATATTCCTGTCGACCATGGACTTGCTTGATACTACTTTCTCAACTTTTTGAAAATCAATTGGATGGTTGAAGTCTCTTACATGAAAAAATAGAGCATTGGAATCTTGTCCAGTTCTAATGCTATATTTATGTTGTTTTAATCTTAGTTCGAGATTTTTTACCAGTTTGACCGTAATAAACGTTGTCGCAAATTTTACAAGGAATCTTATAGACACATCCATCAGCATTTTGGGGGGAATTCTTTATGAAAATTTTTTTTACTGTATCAAGATTTTTGAATACAAAAATGTAGATATACACCATTTCCTTGGCAAATTAAATAGCTTAGCTCGTTCTATAAACTTTACTGTTGAGTTTGAAGAAAATAACTCATTGCCTTTTCTAGATGTTTTAATTATTAAGGGTAATAATGAATTCAAATTTAAAATTTACAGAAAACCTACAAATAGCTGTTCCTATGTCCTTATTATTCCTCGCATCAAGATAGAGTCAAACTGTCTGTTTTCTCATCAATGTTTTTGAGAGCGTTACGTATTTGAAGTCCAGAGTTCATAGATAAAAAAT
>NC_069419.1:57681647-57705856 GCF_026875155.1 Cherax quadricarinatus
ACTTTAAATTTTTTCTTCTTTTGCCCCCCTCCCAATTCTCCACCAATCTCTGCAACTTCTCTTCAAAATTTCTCCCAAGAGCACAGTGTCATCACAAAGAGCAATTTGTGACAACTCCCACTTTATATACATATACATATACATACATTATATATATATATATATTTTATATATATATATATATATATATATATATTATATATATATATATTTATTATTTTTTTTTTTTTTTATTATCACACTGGCCGTTTCCCCCACCAAGGCAGGGTGGCCCGAAAAAGAAAAACTTTCACCATCATTCACTCCATCACTGTCTTGCCAGAAGGGTGCTTTACACTAAAGTTTTAAACTGCAACATTAACAACCCTCCTTCAGAGTGCAGGCACTGTAATTCCTCTCTTCAGGACTCAAGTCCAGCCTGCCGGTTTCCTGAACCCCTTTCTAAATGTTACTTTTGCTAAACACTCCAACAGCACTCAAGTATTAAAAACCATTTGTCTCCATTCACTCCTATCAAACACGCTCCGCATGCCTGCTGGAAGTCCAAGCCCCTCGCACAAAAAACCTCCTTTACCCCCTCCCCCCAAAACCTTTCCTAGGCCGACCCCTACCCCCCCTTTCCTTCCACTACAGACTGATACACTCTTGAAGTCATTCTGTTTCGCTCCATTCTCTCTACATGTCCGAACCACCTCAACAACCCTTCCTCAGCCCTCTGGACAACAGTTTGGTAATCCCCCCTCCTCCTAACTTCCAAACTACGAATTCCTGCATTATATTCACACCACACATTGCCCTCGACATGACATCTCCACTGCCTCCAGCCTTCTCCTCGCGGGCAACATTCATCACCCATGCTTCACACCCATATAAGAGCGTTGGTAAAACTATACTCTCATACATTCCCCTCTTTGCCTCCAAGGACAAAGTTCTTTGTCCCCACAGACTCCTAAGTGCACCACTCACTCTTTTCCCTCATCAATTCTATGATTCACCTCACTTTCATTGACCCATTTTGCTGACACGTCCACTCCCAAATATCTGAATACGTTCACCTCCTCCATACTCTCTCCCTCCAATCTGATAAATTTAATCTTTCATCACCCAATCATTTTGTTATCCTCATAACCTTATCTTTTTCCCGTATTCACCTTTAATTTTCTTCTTTTGCCCCACCTACCAAATTCATCCACCAATCTCTGCAACTTCTCTTCAGAATCTCCCAAGAGCACAGTGTCATCAGCAAAGAGCAGCTGTGACAACTCCCACTTTGTGTGTGATTCTTTATCTTTTAACTCCACGCCTCTTGCCAAGACCCTCGCATTTACTTCCTTACAACCCCATCTATAAAATATATTAAAAAAACCCTGGTGACATCACACATCCTTGTCTAAGGCCTACTTTTACTGGGAAAAAATTTCCCTCTTTCCTACTACTCTAACTTGACCCTCAGTACCCTCGTAAAAACTCTTCACTGCTTTCAGTTAACCTACCTCCTACACCAACATTGCAACATCTGCCACATTGCCCCCCTATCCACCCTGTCATACGCCTTTTCCAAATCCATAAATTGCCACAAAGACCTCTTTAGCCTTATCTAAATACTGTTCACTTATATGTTTCACTGTAAACACCTGGTCCACACACCCCCTACCTTTCCTAAAGCCTCCTTGTTCATCTGTTATCCTATTTTCCGTCTTACTCTTAATTCTTTCAATTATAACTCTACCATACACTTTACCGGGTATACTCAACAGACTTATCCCCCTATAATTTTTGCACTCTCTTTTATCCCTTTGCCTTTATACAAAGGAACTATGCATGCTCTCTGCCAATCCGTAGGTACCTTACCCTCTTCCATACATTTATTAAATTAATTGCACCAACCACTCCAAAACTATAATCCCCACCTGTTTTTAACATTTCTATCTTTATCCCTTAAATCCCAGCTGCCTTACCCCCTTTAAATTTTACCTACTCCCCTCACGAACTTCCCCCACACTCACAACTGGCTCTTCCTCATTTCCTACAAGATGTTATTCCTCCTTGCCCTATACACGAAATCCAGCTTCCCTATCTTCATCAACATTTAACAATTCCTCAAAATATTCCCTCCATCTTCCTAATACCTCTAACTCTCCATTTAATAACTCTCCTCTCCTATTTTTAACTGACAAATCCATTTGTTCTCTAGGTTTTTCTTAACTTGTTAATCTCATTCCAAAACTTTTTCTTATTTTAAACAAAATTTGTTGATAACATCTCACCCACTCTCTCATTTGCTCTCTTTTTACATTGCTTCACCACTCTCTTAACCTCTCTTTTTTTTCTCCATATACTCTTCCCTCCTTGCATCACTTCTACTTTGTAAAAACTTCTCATTTTGCTAACTTTTTCTCCCTTACTACTCTCTTTACATCATCATTCCACCAATCGCTCCTCTTCCCTCCTGCACCCATTCCTGAACCACAAACTTCTGCTGAACACTCTAACACTACATTTTTAAACCTACCCCATACCTCTTCGACCCCATTGCCTATGCTCTCATTAGCCCCTCTATCGTCCAATAGCTGTTTATATCTTACCCTAACTGCCTACTCTTTTAGTTTATAAACCTTCACCCCTCTCTTCCCTGATGCTTCTATTCTCCTTGTATCCCATCTACCTTTTACTCTCAGTGTAGCTACAACTAGAAAGTGATCGATAAAATCTGTGGCCCTCTATAGACATTACATCCTGAAGTCTACTCAACAGTCTTTTATCTACCAATACATAATCCCAACAAACTACTGTCATTTCGCCCTACATCATATCTTGTATACTTATTTATCCTCTTTTTCTTAAAATATGTATTACCTATAACTAAACCCCTTTCTATACAAAGTTCAATCAACGGCTCCCATTATCATTTTCACTGGCACCCCAAACTTACTACCACACACCTCTCTAAAAGTTTCTCCTACTTTAGCATTCAGGTCCCCTACCACAATTACTCTCTCACTTGGGTTTAAAGGCTCCTATACATTCACTTAACATCTCCCAAAATCTCTCTCTCTCCTCTGCATTCCTCTCTTCCCCAGGTGCATACAGGGCTTTTTAAAGGACCCACTTTTTGCATAAACCTTTATTTTTAACCCACATAATTTTGGGAATTTACAATTCAATTCCTTTTCTCCTTCCATAACGATCATTTAATATTACGGGCTACCCCCTTTCCTTTGCTCAAACTCCTCAGTTTACCCAAATTTTTAAATTTCCCCATTTATTTCCCCCCCTGAAACTCTCCTACCCCCCCACTTTTTTTCGCTTGGGGGGCCAGGAATCCAATTTCCCTTTTTCTTTTCCAAAACCCATCAGCAATCATCTGTTTTTTTGTCATCCGCATACTCCACGCAAAATTTAAGCATCCCAGTTTTTTTTAAAGTTTTTCTTCTTTCTTTTTTTTAGTAAATTTTCTACGGGAAAAGGGGTTTTACTAGCCCATTGCCCCCCGGCTTTTTAGTGGGCCTCATACGACCGCGGGCTTACGGGGAAAGGAAAGATTTTTTTCCCCCTTCCCCCCATGGAAAATAGAAGAAATAAAAAAGAACAAGAGTTTTTTTAAAAAAAAAGGGAAAAAAACCTAGATGTATGTATATTATAAAATGCATTGGGGTTGTCTGTAAAGTGTGATTAAAAGTTAAGTAGGGTAGCAAAAATACCTGTTATCAGGGTTTTTTAATAGACAGAAAAAGAAACCGCAATCCTCCCATCTTTCAAAACATTACAGTTTTTTGTTTCACGTCATTGGCGGGGATGGTAGTATTTCCCTGGGTGGTTGCTGCTCCCAAACCCTACTACCTATATATAAATATATAAATATATATATATATATAAAAATTAATATATATATATATAAATTATTTTTATATATATATATATAAAATATTATATATATTTTAAAATATATATATAGGGGGGTTTCCCCACCTCTGGAACTGCCCGGGGGACCCTCATCCTCAGAAAAAAAAACAAACGTGTTCGGGGAAAAAACCCCCAAGGTTCTCCCTGAAGTTTGTTTAAAAAATTTTCCCTCCTACCATCTCCTATTTTTTGGATATATGTCTTTATTTAAAGAAAAATTAAAATTGACAAAAATAACTATGGAAAAAAGGAAAACATAGATAAAAACCCCTTCATGTACATCTCAAATTTACTTCATCCAGTTTTTTTCGGCGGTGACCGGGGTCCCAGAATGCTGCAGGAATTTCCCCCCCTGGATCCCCAACACTGAGTCTCTGAAAGGGGGAAGCGGGCCCCACCTTTGGTCCTTTTTTTCTTGATGAGTTTTTCACCCAGCTTTTGGGGCAACCCCTTGCCCCCATGCAAAAAAGGGCCCTCCGACCCTATTGGAATGAATCTTTAGAAAAGGGGAAGGTCTTAAAATTTTTGTGTTCCCCTTTCGGGGTTTTCCCTGTGGCTGGCAGCTCCATCCCCTTTAAATAGGGAAAGTATAGAAGTGATTCAGCCAATTTTGGCGGAACGGGTGATTCCCAGTCCAATCTGTTTTCCATCCTTCTAGGGTAGCTCGGGGAAATCCATCAGGACGTTTTTGACTTCCGTCAAAACCTCTGCATTGGGGTTTCTCTGGGGGGCCTGAAGGCAGTGGGCTGGGGGAAACCCTTTTCCCTCTTTATGATGTCGTTGACCCTCCTCTGTGGGGCCCATACTGCCCTTCGATTTTGTGACAACCGAGAGCTTTGAATTCCGAATTAAAAAGGGGGCCCGTCGCCCTGCCGCAAACACCTAGTTCGGTGAGGATGGGGGCGGCTAGGCGAAAGAACAACATCTCCCCAAGGGCCCCTTTGGGGGTGGGAGTCGAGTCCCCATGGGGGAATTGGGAACAGCTAGAAGGAAATCACCTCTGGGAGATTTGCTATATTTTTCCCTTTGAAGCATTGGTGGGGCATTGTGTTGGGTTTTTTTTCCATGATCGGTTTGTCCCATTTGGGACTGTTTGTGCTCTTTGGGAGGAGCTGGTCAAACTGGAAAAGTCTGAAAGGGTGCCCACCACAGGGCCCTACTTCAGTAAAACCGGGGGTTCCCCTGAGCCCCTTCCCCGCGTCCTTAACCCTTTTTTGCAAAATCTTCTTGACAAAAATCCACTGGAAGTCAAACAAAAAAAACCAGAAATACATGCAAAGCTACCTGAAATTGCTTTCGCCCCCCTATCCCTCCAGTCGCACGGGAGGGTTGCTTGACCCCATTGCCGATCGTCAAGGGGGCAGATTCAACCCTTTCTTAAAGGATAAATCTGAGGTGTGCGCCCATTTTTTGGAGTGTTGGGTTGCAAAAGGGGGTGCGCCCCTCGGGAAAAGAAAAGTGAGTCTTGCATTTAAGAAAACCTTGTGAGGAGATACGGGGGCATCTTGGACACCCAAAATAGCTTATTCTCCCCCCTCCATCTCTTTTTGGGCCCTTTAAAACCCCGTGTTAAGGCCTGGTGCCCCCAGGGGTGCTTCCAAAGAAGGTATGTTGGATGGAGTGGTAGTAAAACATTCACCCACAACACGGGATTTTTTCCTGATTCATTTAAATTAAATTTCACCTTGGAGAGATTGAAGATGAGCCCCAAAAAGGGTTTTTCTTTATGTGTTTCACCAGTTTTGGTCCACTAACAGAAATCCCCAGAGGGGCCTCACCGGCCCAAGTGTTGAGCTCACTGCAAAAGGCTGGAATTTTAGTTTCTTACTGCCAAGAAGAAGAGAAGGGGAAGCGAGTGGATCACCCCTCCCTTGAAAAACCCCCTGATGGGGGAAAATTTCATGTTTGCCAAACAAAAAAAATTGGGGTTTTTTGCTGTCCCCAACCCTAAAATAAAGGGGAAAAAGAGGGGAAACCAACCCCCAAAAGGGCTGGCAAGCCCCACATCCCCCCCCTTCACCATTTTAAAGGCTTTTTCTAAAATCAAGTCTGACAAACGGCCTTGTCTTCGGGGTGGGTTTCCCTAAAGTGGGCCCCTTGCCGCTTTACCGGTTTCCCCACTGCCTTGGGGAAAACCCCAAACCCGGGTTGGTGTGCCTGGAGTAAACTGACAGTTTTCTAGGCTCCCTTTGGAAAACGGGGAAGGCGAAGATGTTACCAACAGCAATGGGTCTGATTCCCCCTTCCTTTTTCTTCAAAGCCCCTAATAAAGGCTCAAAAAAGGGAAAGGGTTTTTATTTTTTTTCCGGGATCCCCCCAACCGGGCCCAGTTGTTGAGGGAAAGTTGTTAATCGGTGAAAAAAATTTAAAGCAGTTTCCCCCGGTCCCGGGATTTACCCCCTTTTTTAAGGTGTTGGGGACAAAATTCCAGTGCAACTTCCCCCGGGACCTGCTGGAAATGGGGGACTTTTTGTTTTCTGACAAAATTAATTGTTCCGTGTGGGTCTTCCTGGGGTTGCTGTTAAAGGCTTTTGGTTCCCTTTTTGGGAAATGCTTGCCCTTTTAAAGTGCTTGGGGCTGTGGTCTCATTTTTTGGGAGCTACAGTCCCGGGCCCACTGAAATTATTCTGATTGCCCCCATTTGTGTCCCCCTTTCTTAATTTTTTTGGCTAACCTTGCACAGATTTTTTTTCTTTTTTCAGTGGAATTTTTTTTGGGGTCAAACCTCTGTGTTTCCTTCGATGAGGGGGCCCAGAGGGACGCAATTTTTTTTTGTTTTTTTGGGAGTTGCGCACTGCCTTGATAATGATGTGGTTAGCAATTTGCCTCGTCTTTCGGGAACTGAAAGGGACAGACTTTCCCGAACAGGAGAAGGTTGTGCCATGCTTTAACGGTCCCCGGGTTTTTTTTCCTAATTTGGGGTTGGAAACCCCCAAATTAAACCGGGCTGAAGAAGGCTGTAAATTTTCCCCCTGCTGTATATTGGGGGGACGGGCTTTGGGGAATGTGGGGGTAGGGTTACTGCACCCGTGGATTTGAATACCAGAAAAAGGGTTTTTGGGGGAAAGCGAGGAGGGGGGTGCCTTTGGGAAATTGGTCATTACCTGTGGAGGCCTGGGGGGGGGGCTCTCTGCGGGGCACCCATTGTGTGCACAATAAGCCATCCATGTTGCGGGCTCAAAACTCTCCACACCCCGACATGTGCCTTTTTTTTATTTTTGGGTTTCCACTTTTTCCCCCTGGCTTTATGGCGGGCTGGCTGCATCTTCTGTCTTATGCAGTTTTTGTTTAAGAAAAATATTTTATAAAAAAATGCCCATATTCAGGGATTGAAAGTGAACACATTTTTTTCCCGGGGTCAGTCGGGCAGGGGGCCGGGACAGAGCAGATGAGAGTGGGGTTTGTTTCAGTAGGGGTAGGAGGCGCTGGTTAAAAGTCTCATGGTTGGCTTTAGTGTAGTAGGTGCTTTGATAATTTTTTTTAGAGATGCTATAGATTTTTTTTGTTCAAGTCCCCTCATTTTTTTTTTGTGAGGCCCTTAATGCAAAAGCCTTTTTATGGAGAGTACTGTAGGGTGTTTTAAATTTTTCGGGTAATTGGGTCGGGCCGGCCCAGAAGTAAAGACGGGGGGTGTGTATGTCATGGTTCCCCCTCCCTGATAAATTATTTTGTTTAATTCATTAGTACCAGTGTGTTATGAGCTAATGTGAACTGGAGTGTGATGGTTTTTTGTAGTAGGTTTAAGTTGTATAAAATTTTTAATTTATTTTTTAAATCAAATATATTTTTATATGGGGGAGTTTTTGTCCTTTTCCTTCTAATAATGAGTAAAAAAATTTGTTTAATATATATAATAGTGGAGCAAAATTGCGGGTTTTTTTTCCAGGTTTTTATAACCGTAGACAGCGGGTTTCAGAGCATTTGGGAGCCACGAACATTTTTTTTTTAAAATTACGACATCAAAGTCGTAACATTCTGCCAAAACCTAAAAACGGGGGTGGTGAACCCTGGTTTAAAAGGGAAAATGGCAAAAGGGACACATACCGGCTTGGGGTTTCATGGGGTGGGGGGGGTTGGAGGGGGGTTTTTTTTTCCTTTTTTTCCTTTAAGGGCCCCCCGGTTGGTGGAGGAGGGGCAGGGGGGTGCGTGTGTAATGAGGGGGGCGGGGCCTGCCGGGTAGGGCACTCACTCCCCTCCCACACACATCACTAAAACCCCATTTACAAATGGAAAACATACCTTTTCAAATTGTTTTTGGCCCCTTTTTTCCCAACCTTAAAAAAAAATCCCCACTTTTTTTTTTTCCCCCTTCTTTTATTTTTTTTTTTTTTTTTTTTTTTTTTTTTTTTTTTTTTTTTTTAAAAATCCTTTTTTTTTCCACCTTTTTTTTTAAATTTTTTTTTCCTTTTTTTTTTCCTTTTTCCTTTTTGCCTTTTTTTTTTTATCCTATTTTTTTTCCTCCCCATATGCTGCTATGTATGAAAATTTTAATTGTAACGGTATTTGTGTATACCTGAATAAATTTACTTATTACTTAGGAAAAAGTTTTAAAACCCCCCAAACCCCCCCGCCTACTCCCCCTTCCCCCAAGAGGCCTTCCCCCACCGACCTCTCCCCAACCAAGGTGGCCGTTTTGGTTTCCCCCACGGGCCCTTTACAAAACCCCGCGGGCCCCGGGCTGGACCACCTCCTGGTGGATCACAGGCCTGATTAACCAGGCTGTTATGTTTGGGTGCACGCAAACCAACGTACGGGGCCACAGCCCGGGTGGGCAGGGAAACCCACTTTAGGTGCTTTCCAAATGCCCATTTTTTAAGGGCTGCCGGGGTCTGTTATAATTTCCCCTTTTGTATGCTGGGAGGGAGTTGAAAAAGTTTGGGCCCCCCCCGAACTTATTGTATAGGCTCTTAACGTGCTGGGACACCCCGCTTTTCATTGGGGGGGGAAAAATTTTTCATTTGTCTGTTTAAGGCTTTTTCTTTCGTATTTAGTTTATTTTCGTGTGCAAGTTCGGTACTATCCCTCTAGGGGTTTTCCCAGGTGTAAAAATAATCATGTATCTCTCCCGCCTGCGTTTCCCGGGAAAAAAAAAGGTTCAGGAACCTCAAAACGCTCCCCTAATTGAGGTATTTTATCTCCCTTATGCGCGCCGGTGAAATTCCTTGGGAAAATTTTCTAGGTCAGCAATTTCACCTGCCTTTAAAGGTGCTGTTTGTGTGCAGGGAATATTCCAGCCTAAAATAGAACAAGTTTAACCCGGGAAAAGTTCAAACATGGGCTTGGCAACCCTAGTTTTTTTAAGGGGTTTTCAATATCCACCTGGGCTTTTTTCTTTCAGATTTCGGGTTGATTCAATGTTATGGTCCTTGAAAGTTTAAATCCCCGACATGATCATCCCCGGGCTTTTTACTTTGGGGGTTTCGCCCCTATTTTTTTGGCCAAAAATTTTTTTTGTACTCCCATGACGATTTAATTTTTCCCCGTGGTTTTTCCATATCTGGTTAAATTTAAATTTCTCAAACGTTAAACTTCGTATTTTTTTTTTTCCCGCAGCCCCCCTTAAAATTTGGGGTTTATGTCCGCCTTTGACCCAGAGCCTTTCAGTGTCTGCAATGAAAAAACACTTCATGCAGATTTCGGGTGTCATCTGCCCCAAAGGGAAAAACCGGTCTGTGGCTGACATCCTTTTTCATGTCGGATATGAGGTGAGGAAAAAAGATGGGAGGGAAATACTGGGCCTTGTGGAACAGAACTTTTCACCGTAGCTGCCCGGACTTTTCTCTGTTGACATACTCCCCTTTCTTTCTTGATTTGAAGGGAGAAAGGGGAAAAAGGGAGATTCTTCTATCCCTTTTTCCCAAAACTACTACAGTTTTTCACCCCACCACCTGTTGATGATTAAACCCGGAAAGGGGTTTTTTAATTTGGGTTTATATAAATGCCCAAAACCCCAGAGCAGAAAAGCCTACAGCTCTCCTTTGGGAGCGGTGCCTGGCCCTAGCGAAAAAAAAGTAAGGGGGGATGGGGGTTTCCGGTGTAGAAAATAAAAGGGATTAATTTAAGATCTGAGAGAGTTTGAGCTAAGGAAGGGGTAGCAATAATGTTGAAGGGTCAGTTATGAAAGGGGAAGAGAGAATATAAATGTTAAATTCAGGGTTTTTTTTGGAATTTAAAAAAAAGGGTTTGGGTGCAAAAAATTTTGTCCCAAAAAAGCGTTTTATGCCCTTTGGGGAAGAGAGGAAAATGTTTAAATGAATGTTAGGAACCTTTGAACCAAAATTGGGAAAAAAGTAATTGTGGTAGGGGAAAAAAAATGCCCAAAAGGAGAAACATTTTGAGAGGGTTGGGGGAAAGGGAAGGTTTTGGGGGCCAGGTTTTAAAAGAAAAATTTGGGGGCCCTTTGATTGAACATTGTATAGAAAGGAGTTTTGTTTATGGTTTTTACATATTTTTAAAAAAAAGAGAATAAATTTAAATTTTACAAGATATGATGTTGGCATAAGGACGTAGTTTGTTGGATTATGTATTGGTAATAAAAGACTGAAAGAGTAGACTTCAAGTGTAAAATATTAAAAAGGGGGAAAAAAATATAAACAAATCACTTTTTAAATTGTAGCTACAGTGAGAGAAAAGGGAAAAGGGAAAACAAGGAAAATAGAAGTAACCGGTAAAGAGAGGGGTGAAGGCTTTTTTAAAATAAAAGAGGAGGGAGTTAGGATAAGATATAAACAACTATTGGGGGATACCCTGGGCTTAATTTAGAGTATAGGGATTGGGGTCGAAGATTATGGGGTAGTTAAAAATGAAAAGGTTTTGGAAATGTTCGCAGAATTTTTTGGGTTTCCCGGAAAGTGGGTGGGGAGGGAAAAGAGTGAATTTTGGGGAAGATGATGTAAAAAAAGCAGTAAGGGGAAAAAAATTTGCAAAATGAAAAGCTTTTACAAGGAAAAAAGTGATTCAAGGAGGGAAGAAAATATATGGAGAAAAAAAGAGAAGTTAAAGAGTGGTGAAGCAATGTAAAAAAAAGGCAAATGAAGAGTGGGGGTGGGTGAGATGTTATCAACCCAAAAATTTTTTAAAAATAAGAAAAAAATTTTGGAGTAAGATTAAAAAAAAAGTTTAAAGGGAAAACCTAAAAGAACAAAAAGATTTGTCAGTTAAAAATAGGAGAGGAGAGTTATAAAGGGAGAAAATTTTGGAGGGGACCGGGAAAATGGAAAGGGAATTTTTGGGGGAATTGTTAAATGTTAAGAAGATAGTAAATGAGGAAGAGCCCTTGCGAATGTGTGGGGGGTGTTTGTGAAAAGTGGGGTAGAATGAAAGGGGGGAAGGCAGCTGGGGTTGATGGGGTAAAGATGAAAGTTAAAAGCTGTTGGGGGTTTTTTTGGAGTGGATGCTGTGTTTTTTTTTAATTTAAAAGATTGGAAGACGGGGAAAGGTTAAACCCACAGATTGGAAAAGACATGCGTAATTCCTTTTTTTATAAAGGCCCCAAAAGGGGAAAGATAGAAGTGCAAAAAAATTTTAAAAGGGGATAAGTTGTTTTAGTATACCCGGTAAAAATGTAAAGTAGAGTTATTTTTGAAAGAATTAAGAGTAAAAACGGGAGTAGGATAGCAGATGCCAAGAGACTTTAGGAAAGGTTTGGGGTGTGTAACCAAGTGTTTTTTCAGTAAAAAATACATTTTGAACAGTATTTAGATAAGGGTAAAGAGGTTTTTTGGCATTTATGGATTTGGGAAAAAAAGTATGAAAAGGGGGGGATAGGGGCGCAAAGTGGCAGATGTTGCAGGGTTAAAGGGATAAAGGGGGTTGGTTACTTAAAGCAGTGAAGAGTTTTTACGAAGGGTAGGAGGCTCAAGTTTGAATGTGTACGAAAAAAGGGTGGGTTATTTTTTCCCCCTAAAAGTAGGCCTTAGACAAGGATGTTGATGGGGTTTTAAGAGGGAAATGAATGGGAGGGGGCTTCGCAAAAGGCTTGGAGTGAAAAGACAAAGAACCCACATAAAGGGGAGTTGTCCCCAGTTCTTTTTTTTGATGGGCACTGGGCTCTTGGGGGGATTCTGAAAAAGGGAAAGGTTTCAGAGGTTTGGGAGATAATTTGGTAGGGGTTTTGTAAAAAAAGAAAATTAAAAGGAAAAAATAGGAAAAAGTAAGGTTAAAGGATAAAAAAAAAGGGTTAGGGGATGGAAGATTGGGTATCAAAAAATTGGGGGGGGGAGAGAGTATGGGGGAGGGGAATGTATTCAGATATTTGGGGGGTGGACGGATCAGCGGGTGGGGCTATGAAAAATGAGGTGGAAACATTGAATTGAAAAAGGGGGAAAAAAAGGGGGGGCGGTGCACTTGGAGTCCCGGGAGACAAAGAACTTTGTTTCCCTTTGGAAACAAAGAGGGGGATGTAATTTTTATAGTATAGTTTTAAACCAAAGCTCTTATTTTGGGGGGAAAACATGGGGGGAATTTTAAAGTTGCTCGAGGAGAAGGCTGGAGGGAGGGAGATGTTAAAGTCCCAGGGCAATGTGTGGGGTGAAAATAATGCGAGAGTTCGGTTTAAATTGGAAGTTTGGAGGAGGTATAGGATTACCCAAAATGTTTTCCAAGGGGTGAGGATGGGTTTTGAGGTGGTTCGGACATGTAGAGAGAATGGAACAAAACAGAATGACTTTGAGAGTGTATAAATCTGTAGTGGAGGGAAGGCGGGGTAGGGGGGTCGGCATAGGAAGGGTTGGAGGGATGGGGTTAAAGGAGGTTTTGTGTGTGAGGTGCTTGGACTTCCAGCAAGCATGCGTGAGCATATTTGTTAGGAGTGAATGGAGGCAAATGGTTTTTAATACTTGACGTGCTGTTGGAGTGTGAGCATAGTAACAGTTATTAAGGGAGTCAGGGAAACCGGCAGGCCGGAATTGAGTCCTGGAGATGGGAAGTACAGTGTCAGCGCTCTGAAGGAGGGATGTTAATGTTGCAGTTTTATAACTGTAGTGTGAAGCATCCTTCTGGGAAGACAGTGATGAAGTGAATGATGATGAAAGTTTTTTTTTCGGGCCACCCTGCCTTGGTGGGAATCGGCCGATGTGCTATTAAAAAAATAATATATATATATATATATATATATATATATATATATATATATATATATATATATATATATATATATATATATATATAATATATAAATATATATATATATATATATATATATATATATATATATATATATATATATATAATATAAATATATATTAATATATATATATATATATATATATATATATATATATATATATATATATATATATATATATATATATATATATATATATATATATATATATATATATATATATATATATATATATATAATATATATATATATATATATATATATAATATATATATATATATATATATATATAATATATATATATATATATATTAAAGGGGTGGGGGTAAGCCAGTGGAAGGCCTCTGTCAGATAGGCAAAAGCTCCAGCGGCGGGTCATCATATGACTAAGATTCGCGTCAAGAAACACTTCTGTTTCCTGACAAACTTTACCTAACCTCTCCCGAGCTGTATCCACTATTGATATGCAACAGTTTCCAGGATTGCTCATATAGCTCAGTCCCAGGTCCTGGCCCAGACCTTCCGATTGACGTCCTGGTCTGGAACTAGATTATCGGTGCTGAAAATCCAACATAAACAATATAGCCAGAATAATCATGAATGAGCTTGAGGAACACGTGTAGTTAACTCTTGAAGACAGTCAGAGGTCTTATAGGCAGTTAGAGGTCTTGAAGACAGAGGCCTTAAAAGGTAGCTAGAGGTCTTACAGGTAGCTAGAGGTTTTAAAGGTAGCTAGAGGTCTTTATGACAGTCAGGGGTCTTAAAAAGAGCTAAGGGCTTCTTGGTATTCATACTTTGTATAAAGGCGGGGGTCCCTTTACACTTATTGTGTGTATTGTTTCTCTGTGGTGTTGTCTGTGCCTATCCTGTGTGTTTAATGTGTCTATTGTGCATTTATCATGTTTCTATCGAGTGCCTAGTTTATGTCTTATCATTTGTATTATGTGTATCAAAAGGTCACTCCAGGGGTCTTTGTGTATCAGGGTTCTATCGTCCCTTTAAAAAGATCTTTTGTAGATACTGTTTTTTTTTTGTAAGGAGAGGGGTTTTACCATTGTGAAAACAACACACGAAAACAATTCTTGAAGGTGTACAGAGTACAGGTGTACAGAGAGTTCATTGAAATGCACGGCACTGCACTTCGTGTACCACCTAGATGATTGCAGAGGTCGGTCACGCCCCTCCCCCGCCACTTCACACCCCGCTACTCGGCATCTTCCTCTCCATGAGTTTTTCCCTTCCGTCTTTCTTTCAAAAATCTAGAAACAGCACCGGTCCGGGTTAACCCAAAGGGACCCCCCTCGCACGGGCCCCAGTTTGACCCCTCACCACGTACCAGACCGCTGTTATTTTCCTGACGGTTTCCCTATCCTTTGCAGTGCCGCCCCTTTTTACCCCTGCCTAGTCCTCCACTTTGACTAATTCTTGTGTAAAACTGGATAAACCCCCTTCTTCACCTAAAAAAATGCAATCCCCCCCTCCCCCTCTCTTTCTTACTGCTGCCCCCTTTGTCAAGAATCCAGTAGGTTTTTGACAGTTTTTCCCCTTCCTGAAGCCGTGCTGGCTCCCTTTTTAAAACCAATTCCTTTCTAGGTGCTCCACCACTCTTTTCCCTCTTTTCCTGATAATTTTTCCTGACTTTTGCATATATAGGTCAGTGACACTGATCGTATTAATGTTTTTGTCCTTCTTTTTTTTTAAAATTTAAGACAATTTGCTTTTCCATCCTCACGTAGTCCCTCGTTTTCGATAGATGTGTTGAAGATTGTTTTTAGAGTTAGTGGATGTTATGTGTGTGTGTGTATGGGGTTGGGGGGGTGTACTCACCTTTTTGTACTCACCTATTGTGGTTGCAGGGGTCAGTCAAGCCCCCTGGCCCCCCCTCTTCCTGTTTTGTACAGGTCCTCTTCTCCCTGCTCCATGAGCTTTAATACCTCCCCTTTTAAAAACTAGTATGGTTCCCCGCCCCCACTCTTCACTTTCTAGACATCCACGATTGATACTCTATAAATGAAGAAATACTTCCTAACTCCCTTTGATTCATCGGGTCTTCAATTCCAATTGTGCCCTCTTGTGTATGTGTCCCATGTCTGGAACATCCTGTCTTTCCCCGGGTTATTTGCGCAGATTTTATATGTCGTTATCAGTCCCCCCTGACCCCCTGGCCCCCCAGTGTCGCAGGCCGATTTCCCTCACCTTTCTTGTACGACAATCCCCGAGCTCGGGGACTAGCCCTTTTTGCAAACCTTTGCATTTTCTCAAATTTTCTTGAGGGCTTGACTGGGTGTGGTTCCAAACTGGTGCTGCTACTCCAGTAGGGGCCTTACGAAAAGGGTTTTAAATGTGTCTTAACGACTTTTATTGGGGTTTTATCGGAAAAAACGCTTCGTAGGTTTCCCAGGCGCCCGTATGCTGCAGCAGTTACTTTTTTTGTGCCCTCAGGAGATATCTGGTGTTATATCCCCCCCGATCTTTTTCCTTAGGAGGTTTGAGTCTTTGGCCATCTAAACTATTTTTGTGTCGCGGCTTTTTGCCCTTCCCCAATTTTCTGATTTGATTTTTGGCAGGGTTAAACTCAAGGAGCCTTTCTGGCCGGGCTTGTACCTGTCCAGGTCTCTTTGTAGTCCTCCCTGATCCCCACCGATTTGATTCTTCTCTTTTAATTCAATCATCTGCAAACAAGGACACTTTGAGTCTATCCCTTCCGTTATGTTTTTCCACATTACCAAGAACAGCACAGGTCCAGGATGCCCCCGGGAAAACCCCCTTGCCAAGCCCCACTCTGACACCTCGTCCGTACCATGATCGTTGTTGCCTCCTGTCAGGTATTTCGATCCTGCAGTGCCTTTCCTTTTTTGTGTGCCGATCCTCTAGCTTTTCAGTAACCTCTTGTGAGGAACTGTGTCGAAGGCCTTTTTGCAGCCAAAAAAAAAGCAGTGATCCACCCCTCCTCTCTTGTCTTTTTTCTGTCCCCTTTCATAAAACCTAGTAGGTTTTTGACACAGGATTTTCCTTCCCTGAAACCATGCTGGTTGTAAATTATACACTTGTTTCTTTCCAGGTGTCCCCACTCTCTCCTGATGATTTCCCCATGACCTTGCATACTATACATTTAGTGTTACGGGTCGAGTTTAGTGCTATGTCTGTCTCCTTTTTAAAAATTGGGGGCTCATTGCCACTTCCTTTCCTCAGGGATTCCCCCGTTTCAAATGATGTTTTGAAGATCTTTGTTAATGGCACAAAAATATCCTGTCCCTCTTTAAGGCCCCACGGAGAAAAGTTGTCGGGTCCCCCCCGCCTTTGAGGGTAAAGTTCGCATGAGCTTTTTTCCTTCCCCCCCTTTTTTATGTCCCTCTCCACACTTGTGGGTACCCCCCTGTTTGATTTCCGGGAGCCCTACGGGTTTCCCACGGTAAATACTTCTTTAAATTCGTGTTGGCTCCTGACATACCTCTGGTCTTTTTTTTAATTCCCCATCACCCCCTCAGTTGATTACCGGGTCCTTGACTTTTGTTTTCCCTCCTGATGGGCTGTACAACAGCTTGGGTCATCTTGACTTTCGATGCTATTCTTTTTCTATTGTCGTGACCCTTTCCCTTCTTATTGTGCATATTCATTTCGGCTCTTCGGCTAATCCTTTTTTTTCCGGTTTCTTGTCTTCTGTCCCTTTTCCCATTTCTCTATACACCTTTTTTTGCCCCCCTACACCTTTGGGGTGAACCAAGGGATCGTTTGTTCTTCCCTTTATTTCTTTTTCCCTTTGGGGAAAAAACCTCTCCTCTGCCCCCCTTCATTTTGTTGCCAAAGTCCATCTTTTCTTATTTGGTTTTCCTTCATTTCCCCTCTCCATGAATGTTTTGAAGGAAGGTTCCTTTTGCTAGTTTTCCCCCCTTTGTATTTGGTTTTTCCCCCTTTTCCTGCTACTCTCCCCATTTGGGAGCTAATATGTATGAAGCACAAAACCAATGATCACTAGCTCCAGGGCCTTTTCATACAAGTATCCTCAATGTCTGAACTATCAAGGTGAATAAAGGTCCAGTCTTGCTGGTTCTTTTCTCCTCTCTTTTGGGTAGTGTCTCTAACATGTTGATGCTGGGGTTTTCCATACTACATCCATCATTTTGGGCTCCATGTTCGGAACCCCCATGGGGGTCCAGGTTTTCCCAGTCATCTCCTTTTGGTTTAAATCACCCATAACTAGTAAAATTTTCTCCCCCCACATGTGCCCCCTCCCGGCCACCGGCTAGTGTGTCGACCTGGGGTCTGTTGCTCTCATCTATTCTTCCTTTGGGCTCCTGCAGTTTGTGGTGGGGTTTTACATTACTGTAAATTAACACCCTTTTGTCCCCAGACTGGATTTCCTACTAAATTTTCCCTTTCACCCTGCCTCCCCTTCCTTCCATTTTTTTCAAAACCCCACTGGGTTTTTAAAAAGGGAGTGCAACTCCCCTCCCCCCCTCCTCCCCCGTTTTCCGAGGGTTTTTATCCGGTGGAAAGATTGAATCTGTTTTATTCTGGGGGTTTTTTTTCTGTGAGTCTATTATGTCTGGGGGTCCCTTGATTCTTTGCCCTCCTCTACTTATTTGTTTTTTCCATCTGCATTTGTATACCCTACCTTCAACTTTTTTTTAAGCTGTGGGCTGGGGGGGTGTATTGGGGGGTTTGGGGGAAGGGGAGACCTGATAAGGAATATGGGGGGTTGCTGTGGGGGTGGGTTTTTAATGTAGTGGGGGGGGGCATTGGGTATGAATGGGTGTTTTGGGTTTTGAGTGTTTGGTGCACTGGGGGTTTACCTGGTTGGGGGCTTTTATAGGAAAACTTGAGGGAGGTTTATTGATCTTCTTCCTTTCTGGGGTCTCCTGTCTTTCTTTTCCATCCCCCCTTTTTTCCTCCTTTCGCCCTTTTTATATCTCCTCATTTTTTCCTTGTCTTTGTTGGTCGCGGTCAAGATACACCTTCCCGTTTCCCGGGTGTCCCTTAATCGGCTTTCTCCCACATATCCGTTTCCAGTCGATTCTGCCCCTTTAAGGTCACTTTCACTGGCCGGGTTCTTTTTTTACAACCCCCCCTTTCTCCCAAAATTTTCCGCTGGGTCATGTCGTCTTCTCCGATTACTTTTTATGATGGGTTCAATTGCTTTTTTTTTCCCTTGTTTTCTTGCTTCTATGTTTCCCCTTCACTTCCTGTAGCCCATCAAAAGACTGACCTCACCCCTTTATTCTCCCCCTGCTATCCCGTGATCCCCTCATTCAATTTTTCTTTCCCCCAGCAGCTTTCCTTTTTTTCAGTTTCACTAGCTAGTAATGGGCTAAAGGGCCTGTCATTTTCCCTTCTCGGCTTTCCCTGGGCTCTGTTTGGTCTTTTTGGGCCCCCACTATAGTTTGCTCTTTTATTTATCAGCTCCATGAAGAGCTTCTACAGGGATTTTTCTCCCTTCTGTCCCACGTCCCCTTATTTGTGGGTGAGGGGAGCGGTCCTTTGCAAACCCAAAATGTTTTTGTTCTTTAGGTGTTCAGTTTTCAGTTCCCCTTTTAAGCTCTGTATCCGGCCCCTGTGCTTTGACTTTCACCTCCCACTTCCCGTTTTCCATGTCTTCCTCTTTTCCCTTCTCATGCTAAGTTCTTTAGTTTCTTTTCCATTCTTGTTCCCTTTTTGTGAGTCTGTGCCCCCAAACTTCCTTTGCAGTTCCCCCCTCCCCGTCCCTTGGGTTTTTTTTGTTGCCCTGGCAACCCTTTTTTTTTATCCTGATTGCCTCAAGTGGGAAACCTATGTAAATTTTGTATGTTTGGGTTTGTATTTTATATTTCAGAGTGTGGGGGGGAGGTGAGGAGGAAAGTGGGTTATTTAGAGAGTATGGGGGGGGGGGTGGGAAGGAGGTAAGCAAGTGGGTAAGGGGTGATGGGGGGAGGGGGAGGTGGGGGGGGGAGGGGAAAAAAGGGGGGGGGGGAGGGATCAGGTGAAGGGGGTGAGATGTCGGGGGGGGGGAGGGGGGGGGGGGGGGTTGTTTTTGGGGATCTGGCAATAGTGTGTTGTGTGTGTGTTTTGTGTGTGTGTTTTGTTGTTTGGTGTGTGTGTGTGGGGGGGTGGGGAGTGGGGGAGGGGGGTGGGGTGGGTGGGTGGGGGGGTGGTGGGGGGTGTGGGGGTGGGTGTGTGGGTGGGTTGTGGGGGGGTGTGGGGTGTGTGGGGGGGGGGGTTTGGGGGGGTGGGGGGGTGGGTGGGTGTGTGGGTGTGTTGGTTGGGTGGGTGTGTGTGGGTGTGTGTGGGGGTTTTGGGGGGTGTGTTTGGGGGGGGGGTTGGGTGGGTGTGGGGGGGGTGGGTTGGGGGGGGGTGGGGGTGGTGGGTGGGGTGGGTTGTGTGGGGGTGTGTGGGGTTGGGGGGTGTGGGTGGGTTGGTGGGTGGTGGGTGGTTTTGGGGGTGGGTGTGGGGTGGGGGGTTTTTGGGGGGGGGTGGTGGGTTGGGGGGGTGGGGGGGGTGTGGGGTGTGTGGGTTTTTGTGGGGGTGGGGGGTGTGGGGGTTTTGTTGGTGTGGGGGGTGTGTGGGGGTTGTGGGGGTGTGGGTGTGTGGGGGGGGGTGTGGGTGTGTGTGGGGGGGTGTGGGGGTGTGGGGTTTTTTGGTTTTTTTTTTATTAAATGTTTTTTTTTTTTGGTTTGTGTTTGTGGTGTGGGTTTTGGTGTTTTTTGGGGGGGGGGGGGTTTGGGTTTTTTTTTTTGGTTTTGGTTTTTGGGCCCGGGGCCCCACACTAGCTATTTCTTTTGAAGATTATTTAAATTTTTTTTTTCCCTCAATTCCTTATTAATTAAAAATTTTTTTTTAAAAAATAATTCGGGGGGAAATGTGTTTGTTGTGGTTTGTTTACTAGCTTGCCCTGAAAAAAGGGGGGGGGGGGTTCGGGGAACAAAAATTTTGGGGTTTTGGGTTTTGTTTTTAAAAACCTTTTTTCTCCCGAAAAAGGGGGGGGTGGGCAACACACGGCCCAAATTTAAAATAAAAAAAAAAAATTTGATATTTTTCTCCCAAATTCCTTTTATAAATTTAATTTTAACTTTGGTTTTCACACGTTTTTATTTTCTTTTTTTTTAAAACTTGGTTTTCCCTTTTTTTTTAAACAGTTTATGGCTAACAATCTTGGAAATTTTAAAAAAAACCCGGGGATTGATAATTTTTTTTTACCCTATTTTTTTATCCCTTTTTTGATTATAAAGTGTTAATCAACCAACAAGATTTTTTAAATTTTAAACAACCTTTTAACCCCCCAAAAAATGGGAATATTTTTTGGGCCCTGCCATTGGATCCTGCTGGTTTCCCCCCCATTCAATTTTTTTCAATTTAAATTTAAAATTTTTATCCATCAATTTTTATTTCTTTTTCTTTAGGATTTTGATTCCTCCTCTTTTGTAAAATATTTTGGCCCTAAATCCGGGGGACTATTTACAACCCACGTGGGGTTTTTTTGTGTGTGTTTGTGTGTGTTTTGTGTGTGTGTGTGTGTGTGTGTGTGTGTGTGTGTGTTGTGTGTTGGGGTTTTGGGTGTTGTGTGTGTGTGTGTGTGTGTGTGTGTGTTGTGCGGTGTGAATAAGTGTTTATGTGTGTGTGAGATGTGTGTGGTGCAGTGTGTGTGTGGTGTGTGTGTGTGTGGTGTGATGTAGTGTGTGTGTGTTGTGCGTATGGCGTAGTGTGTGTGTGTGTGTGTGTTTGTGTACTCACCTAATTCACCTAATTGTGGTTGCAGGAGTCCAGACTCAGCTCCTGGCCCCGCCTCTTTACTGATCGCTACTAGGTCCTCTTTCTCTCTCTCTCTCTCTCTCTCTCTCTCTCTCTCTCTCTCTCTCTCTCTCTCTCTCTCTCTCTGCTCCCTGAGCTTTATCATACCTCGTCTTAAAGCTATGTATGGTTCCTGCCTCCACTACATCACTTGCTAGGCTATTCCACTTTCTGACACCTCTATGACTAAAGAAATACTTCCTAACATCCCTTTGACTCATCTGGGCCTTAAACTTCCAATTGTGACCACTTGTTTCTGTGTCCCCACTCTGAAACATCCTGTCTCTGTCCACAGTGCTCTATTCCACGCAATATTTTGTATGTCGTTATCGTGTCTCCCCTAACCCTCCTATCCTCCAGTGTCGTCAGGCCGATTTTCTCCTTAACCTTTCTTCGTAGGATATTCCCTTAGCTCTGGAACTAACCTTGTCGCAAACCTTTTGCATACTCCAGTATGGGGCCTGACGTACACGGTGTGCAATGTTTTGAACGAAGTCCTTACTAAGGTATCGGAACACTATTCTCAGGTTTTGCCAGGCGCCCATATGCTGCAGCAGTTATCTGGTTGATGTGTGCTCGGTGTTATACTCACCCCAAGATCTTTCTCACTGAGCGAGGTTTTGCAGTCTTTGGCCACCTAGCCTATACTCCGTCTACGGTCTTCTTTGCCCTTCTCCGATCTTCATGACTTTGCATTTGACGGGGTTAAATTCGATAAGCCAGGATTGCTGGGTGTCCAGTCTGTCCAGGTCTCTTTGAAGTCCTACCTGATCCTCATCTGATTTTAATTCTCTCATTAACTTCACTCATCTGCGAACAGGGACACTTCTGAGTCTAACCCTTCTATCATGTCATTCACATATACCAGAAATAGCATTGATCCTAAGATCGACCTCTGTGGGACCTCGCTCGTCATAGGTGCCCACTGTGATACCTCTTCATGTACCATGACTCATTGTTTCCTCCCTGTCAGGTATTCTCTGATCCATTGCAGTGCCATTCCTGTTATACGGCGCATGATCCTCTAGCTTATGCACTAGTCTCCTGTGAGGAACTGTGTCGAAGGCCTTCTTGCAGTCCAAGAAGATGCAATCAACCCCCGCCCTCTCTCTCGTGTCTTACTTCTGTTACTTTATCATAAAACTTCAATAGGTTTGTGACACAGGATTTGCCTTCCATAAAAACCGTGCTGGTTGGCGTTTTATACTCTTGTTCAATTCCAAGTGCTCCACACTCTCCTGATAATCTTCTCTATGACTTTGCATACGATACACGTCAATGACAGTGGGTCTATAGTTTAGTGCCTCTCTTCCGTCTTTCTTCTAAATATGGGTACTACATTTGCCGTCTTCCATACCTCGGGTAGTTGCCCAGTTTCAAGGGATGGGTTGAATGTTGTGGTTAGTGGCGCACACAGCATTTCTAGTCTCTCTAAGGGCCCACGGGGAGATGTTGTCTGGTCCCATTGCCTTTGAGGTATGAAGGTCCTTAGCAGCTTCTTCACCTCCTCCTCAGTTGTGTGTATGTCATCCAACACTTGTTGGTATATTCCTTGTTGGCGTCCCCCTCTGTTCAGTCCACCCAGAGGCCTTCCTGTCTCCACTGTAAATACTTCCTTAAATCTCTTGTTGAGCTCCTCACATGCCTCTTGATCGCTTCTGGTGAGTTCCCTACCTTCTTTCATCAGCCTGATCACTTGGTCTTTGCTGTCTTCCTCCTAATGTGGCTATTCAGTAGTTTAGGGTCAGACTTGGCTTTCGATGCTATGTCGTTTTTGCACTGTCGTTGGGCCTCCATCCTTATCTGTGCCAACTCATTTCTGGCTCTTCGACTAGTCTCTCTATTTTCCTGGGTCCTTTGCCTCCTGTACCTTTTCCATTCTCTGGTGCATTTTAGTTTTTGCCTCCCTACACCTTCGGGTAAGCTAAGGACTCACTTTGGTCTTCCCATTGTTTCTATTTCCCTTGGGAACAAACCTTTCCTCTGCCTCCCTGCATTTTGTTGTTACGTATTCCATCATTTCATTTACTGACTTTCCTGCCAATTCTCTGTCCCACTGAACCTCCTGCAGGAAGTTCCTCATACTTGTGTAGGCCCCTCTTTTATAGTTTGGCTCTTCCCATCCAACACCTGTTACCCTCTACTTATAACTCTACTATGTGATCACTAGCTCCAAGGGCCCTCTCATATGTGATGTCCTCAATGTCTGAACTGCTCAGAGTGAACACAGGATCCAGTCTTGCTGGTTCATCCTCCCCTCTCTCTCTGGTAGTGTCCTTAACATGTTGATGCATGAGGTTTTCCAGTACCACATCTATCCTCTTGGGTCTCCATGTTTCAGGACCCCCATGTGGCTCCAGGTTTTCCCAGTCGATCTCCCTGTGGTTGAAATCGCCCATAACCAGTAACTTTGCTCTGCTCGAGTGAGCTCTTCTTGCCACCTCGGCCAGTGTGCCCACCATTGCTCTTTTGTTGTCTTCATATTCCTCTCTTGGCCTCTTGCAGTTCTGTGGTGGATTATACACCACTGCAATGACTACCTTATGTTCCCCAGACTGTTTGTGTTTAGGCGTGTTTATGTGCACGTGTGTGTGTGTGTGTGTGTGTGTGTGTGTGTGTACTCACCTAATTGTTGTTGCAGGGGTCGAGTCACGGCTCCTGGCCCCGCCTCTTCACTGGGCGGTACTAGGTGACTCTTCCTACTCCATGAGCTTTATTATAACTCTTCATAAAGCTATGTATGAACGCTGCCTTCACTACATAACTTCCCAGACTGTTCCACTTCCTGACAACTCTGTGACTGAAGAAATACTTCCTAACATCCCTGTGATTCATCTGAGTCTTCAACTTCCCAAATGTGACCCCTTATTGCTGTGTCCCATCTCTGGAGCATCCTGTCTCTGTCCACCTTATTGATTTCTCTCAGTATTTTATATGTCGTTATCACATCCCCCCCTATCTCTCCCGTCCTCCAGTGTCGTCAGGTCGATTTACCTTATCCTCTCCTCGTAGGACATGCCCCTTAGCTCCGGGACTAGTCTTGTTGCACATCTTTGCATTTTTTCTGGTTTTCTTACGTGCTTGCAGGTGTGGATTCCAAATTAGTGCTGCATACTCCAGCATAGGCCTAACTTACACGGTGTACAGGGTCCTGACCGATTCCTTATTGAGATGCCGGAATGCTGTTCTTAGGTTTAAGAACTGCAAGAAATCCCTTTCACGGCCCTAAGAATGCTATGGGAAAGGAGCATAGACACAGGTGAGATTCCACAGTCACTAAAAACAACGGATATAGCCCCACTCCATTAAGGTGGCAGCAAAACAGTAGCTATGAACTATTGACCAATAGCTTAACGTCCCACATCATAAAAATCTTTGAAAGACTTCTAAGAAGCAGGATAGCAAACCAATTGGATCCCCA